>SZWC01003627.1:26510-40336 GCA_023375785.1 Penium margaritaceum
CAGGCCACAGCTCACTCCCCAGCAAGTGAAGGAGGCATGGGCTAGGATCAAGCATCGCTGGGACAGGCTCGTTGCCACGGAGGTCCAACCTACTTGGGTGAACGAACCATGCGAACCAGAGACCATGTGTTGGATTTTGGGTGAACACATGCCAACTCCACGTCCTCCTCACACCCCTGGGCAGTGGCTGCCTTGGGCTTGATACTCTCGGTGGTTGCTTTGCTTATGTGTTCATCATGATCCCATGAACGTACCCAATGTTGCTACTTTCGCATGCGCCACAGAGAACGCGCTGTCGTCAATTGTGTTCTGAGTATGCCATGTCAATGCTAACTGACACATAGTGGACATGTGGAACATGTTCCAATANAAGAGATAGTGGATATGGCATTCATTTATTCACGGTTTCATATACTACGAGACTTCTTTGCACCCTTCCACCCTTCCACTGTCTCACTGTGTAACATGTAACAGAATGTGACAGGTGCAAGTGACTGCCAAGTTGCGGAAAACTGTACACTGTACTGTAGTCACCACTCTTACACTGGCTTAATGTCATTCATAACATTGGACTATTCATGAGAAAGGTTAATTCGCTTCAAACAAGTGTGGAAATGAATGAAACAATAGAGCGGGGTCTGTTCCAATGATATTGTGCAGGAGTTACTGAACGTCAAGCCCAGTACAACAGAGGTGCTAAGTCACACGTACTGATCCACAACTGAACATGCACGGGTAAGCCGTGCACATAACAAACGACCTCACAAGCAGGGCACTCTGCAACTTCATTGAACTCTACGCACGCATCATAGAAGACCTCCCCAAAGGGGGATGCACACATGCCCGTGCATGGGTTTGCCACTTCATATCTGGCCTGCTCCACGTCTGCTCTGCCCACGTTGAGACTAGCCATCCTGTAACACATGACGTGCTTCCTCCATGGCACATCCCGTGTCTTGGGCTACATGTGATCTGACCCTGTGCCGGTGCACTTTCAGCCTTGGCTGCCGCTTGACCACTGTCTTCACAAGGACATGGTTTAGCCTCAACTGCACACATCTAAAGTGAACACAGCACAGTTAAGAAGTCACAAACTATACGAAGTACACAAGGCAGCATGAGCCATCAATGGAGGTCACACAATGGAGCTTTACCTATCTTCACACAGAACGGCCTCTGCGTTTGCGTTTGCGTTTGCGTTGGATGGGTTCGTCTTCCTCGGATGTGTCAGAGTGGGAGGAGGAATCCATTGACTCCCACTCTTCAGTCTCACTTGTCTCATAGTCTGAGGCACTGTCCTCCTCTGACCACTCTGAGGACGAGGGATCGTTCTCTGCAGGACTGCCAGGTTTGTCAACCTGCGATGAAAATGCGGGTTCCGCTGCGTCATCCACATCTGCCATATCACCTGCAGCAGCACTTGCTACACCACTGCCTGCTGCTCCCGCTGCTGCTGCTCCTGCTGGTCCTGATGCTCCTGTTCCTTCTGCTGCTCCTGCTGCTTCAGATGCTCCTGCTGGTCCTGATGCTCCCGCAGCTCCAGAACCTCCTGCTACTCCTGTTGCTCCTCCTGCTCCAAGTGCTCCTGCATATGCTCCTGCTACTCCTGCTGCTCCTGATGCTCCTGGTGCTCCAACAGCTCCAGCTGCTCCAGAAGCTCCTGCTGCTCCACGTGTTCGTGCTCCTGTTGCTACCCCGCGTGTTCCTGCTGCTGCTGATCCTGCTGGCCCAAGTTGTTGTCCACCATCACCTCGCACTCCGCGCCCGGAGGCAAGCTGCTTGGCACGTGCTGCGGCCACGTTAGCTGCAGAGAGTGCAGGTGGGTTGGTGCACTTACGTGGGCCATGTCCGGACAGGTCGCAATGGCTACAGATGCGATCTCTCTTGCGACGTTCGTAGCGGTCCTTGCACTTGGACTTGGGCCGTCCAGCACCACGCTTTTTGCCCGGGGGTTCCCACCCATTCTCTGCATACTGCACGTCGCCAAGGTTGACACCGGGCATGGGGTGACGGTAAGTTCTCTTCCACGCCATCTTCGTCAGGTGGATATCCACGTGCATGTCGGGGTTGACCCCAGCGTCCAGAAGCAGACTCACGGCGTGCTGGCAAGGAATTCCGTACTCGGCCCACTGTCCGCAGCTACATTTCTTCGCGTTGCAATCCACCTCACGGCCGGACAAGCTCTTTGGACCAGAGACCGTTCCCGACAGTGGGCCGGCCGGGATGATGTCGTACTCACGGGCCTTCTGAGTGTAGTTCGTTACCTTGGCCTCGGCGAAGGGTGCCAGCGTAGTCTCGCAGTCATGCACCAACTTCCTGCGCTCTGCGAACAGCTTCTGCACCCAGATGTAGAGCTATGCAAAGCAGTGAAAGGGGTACAGGTGCCTCAAGTCCATGATACGAGCGTTGAGAGACTCGGCCGTGTTGCTTGTAGTGTGGCCTCCACGGGGAACGGGGATGTACACTCGGCTCCACGCCGAGAGAGGGATGCCCGGTTCTGTGGGCCCACCAAAAATGTACTGCAGTCCTAGCTCGGACGCCTTCGCCAACTGTTCCTGTGCTCGCTTGAACTCCCGCGGGGTGTACACATGTGCTAGAGTCCAGAAGAGGTCCACGGCGACCCGGACCGCCTTGGACTTGACGTTCTCGCGGATGTGCTGCGCACAATACGTGTGTGTCGCTCCTGGCAATTCACGGGCTACAGCGGCAAGCAGCCCGCCGTCACGGTCGGAAATGATGGCTGTTCCTCGGTCGCGAGCAGTGGGGTAGGCCTGCACCAGGTGCTGCACGAACCACAGCCAGTTGTCCTTGTCCTCTTGACCGCACAGCGTCCACGCCATGGGCACGGAGTGGTTGTTTGCGTCCCAGTATTGCACAATGAGTAGAACTTGCTTGAATCCGTTTTTGAGGAAAGTCGCGTCCATGGTTATGATGCGCCGCACATCATTCCACCCCTCCCGACACGCCCCCGGTGCTACGAAGGCTCGGCGGAAGACGTTCTTCTTGTCTTGCTCTGCGGTAGCGACCGTCCGGGGGTCCACCCGTTTTAGCTGCACGACAACCATGGCATGGGGACGTTGCTTGAACATAGAGCTGTGTATCACTCGCAAAAAGGGATGGGGAAGCAGCGATGGAGGCTATAACGACTTACCTCCGCGACATAGCCCGGGAACAGGGACCACGACAATGCCTTCTCGTCCATCAGTTTCTCCTGGGCCGCCTTCTTCGCACGATACACCACGGGGTAATGCACCTTCTCCCTAGTACGGGCCTCGACAATCTGCTGCAACGCTTTTGTGTCCGTGGAGGGCTTCTTCTTGATAGTGTGCTCGATGTGCCGCATGACCCAGGTAGCCCGGCGCGCCTGGTCGCCCTTCTTTCCGGTGGGGGAACACTTGTGGCCATCTACAAACTCGATAACGGCAACGTTGCCGTTCTTGCGCTGGTAGCGCGCCTTCAGGAGCCACTTGCAGCCTGCTTGTTTCCACAGTCCGCAGCGGACCTCCAGCCGAGTTGGCTCGCTGCGGACCTATGACACCGGCATGTCGCGGTCGACGGCGTAGTCTTGCACCGCTTCGCGACAGGCGTCCATGTTGCGGAAGGCGCGACCGCCAGGGAAATCGATGCATTGTCCTTTGCGTTTGCGCGCACGGGATGGAGCGGCTTCAACATCTTCGACACTGTTCTCCGGCGGGGGCGGCGGGGTCTCATCATCAGACGACCCTGCACAGTGGACGTGCAAACATACATGTCAGTCACATGTGTGGCAAATAGGCAGAAGACATAGTTCACTGACACGGCTAGCGGACATCGTACTTCGACCAAGCAGGAGGTCCAACCCCGTCGGCGCCGACGCCATGTCTACAAAGAAGGTGGGTTTAACCCACCGGCACGGTAAGCACAATACAGACGAACACGTTGACTGCCTCCAAGTCTCATCGTGCGCTCTTCAACACGGTCTGGGGAGCGAGGAGTCATGCGCTCCACAACGTTGACGTGACAGTTCCAGTCGTGTTCCTCCCACTCAGTTACCAGGAAGGATGACTCCGGATGGTACCGGGAGACGAGGACCTCGGGTGGGTCGTCGTCCTCGTCGTCCGGGTAATCGCCGGCAGTGGCGTACAAAGTGGCGGCCATGATGGCCAAAAGTGGGTATAACAATGTACGACATGCGTCGTAATATGCACGCTACCCACCATCTACACTTAGAAAACCCACCAGTTGTTAGCGCGAGGAGGAGGACCATCCCGGAGACACAAGCCCGCGGCGACGAAGCTGCGACATTGGTACAACATGTCGAATACACATCAACAATGGAGTCAACGGTCACGACCCCTGCGGATGACAAGAGAGAACGTCCACATCACATGGCGGTTGGCCGACTTTCCATGACGGTGGAGCTCGCGTCCCATGCATCCGGTGTGGGGTCGTCCGAGGGGGTTACAAAAATTGATAATCCTACCATGCACCTGGAGGAAAATGTTCGACGAGGGGAGCCAAGTCAGCTGCGAAGAACGGACGGTGCCAGCATGTCAATCCACCTTGATTAATCCGCCAGTTGGCGCTGATGACATGTTGACGACAATAGGCAACGTCCACCTGGCAACAAATCGCGTAGTCGACATATGCTTCACTTAGATCCCGTTCGCATGTTGTCCTGGTTGACGGCAAGGCCGGTATAACGTAACATCACGGCACGTTCAGTTCATGTTCGGCAAAGGAACTATGTGATGTCTGCTTTCGCATGTGACACGTCGTGCTTTCGGCGCACGTTCCAAAGTTGAGCCCCCTGTTGAAACAGTCAAATATATTAGGGGTGACGGGTTCGGTCGAAGACATATTTCTTCTGTTGGAAGTCGACCTGGTCATGAAGACGCCGGAAAGGCATATTACTCGGGCTTTAATTTACTCGATGTAGAAATTGTTGCTGAAATCGGTGAAATGTAAAACATAATGTACCGGATACCCACATTTCACAAACTCATTCACGGGAAACCGGTGTACCGTGAATTTCTTCCCAACAGTGGGTATGGCATGCATGTTTTTGTGGAAGTGCGAAAACAGTGGGTACCGCACGCATCGTGTATGGAAAGTGAGTACCGTGTCATTAATGTGCGAGAAGTGGCCAGCACAAAATTCGGAGGTTGAAACAGTGGGTATCGCGGAATTAGGCCGAAAAGAAAGCCAGGAAACCCCTATCTACCCCTGCTAACCACCATGCACCCTCATTGTACCCATATTCAGTGGGTAATTCTCGTTCGTTGACTTTCTGTCAACCATCAAAACGATTGACATAGTTCAACCATAACAAATACAACAGATCATAATTCAATTTGTTTCATTTATACGTAAAAAATACATTAATTGGCGCGTTTTCACCACACATGCACCATTAATGTCGTCAACAAGTGTTCAACCATAAATGTCGGCTTCACTTCAACATTTCAAGACTATTGTAATTTCTCTCCTCAAATATCCTGTATTATGTATCCAAAACCTATTAGTACGTGCTCACCACGCAGAACACTCCATGCAAAGCCAAAACACAAGAAACGGTCTCTTCTTGCAGACCGAAACCTGGATAAAAAGACGTGAGTACAGCATCCGCCCAACCTGAAAGGCCTTAAATCCGAATCTACGTTGGTTATTTCAAATGTGATAGTGCTTATTGGTAGCTCCAAAATAACGAACTACATTCACCATTGCAACGTATGGACCATTTTTAGGGTTAAAAATGGTTGTTAAATAATTATCGAGTGCTTCGGGTACTCGAGGCTCAAGTTTCGAGAAGCCAAAAGCTCGGAAAAATATAATGGGCTAGAGTCTGGTTCGACTCTAGCCTAGAAAATAGTCCTTGGTCAGATTCGAGGCGAAAGGAGTGTCCGATGGAAAATCCATCGCGTCACTCCTCTTCCACTCCTAGAATGACGCTAGGGTCCTGTTTTCAGCGTGGCAATGCCACGTGGAAGAAGTAGGATTAGGTTGCATGTTTACAAATATGCCCTATGACGACTACGTCCATTTTTTGCGTGGTTCGTCTCAGCCAAAATGGCTGAGACGACCATTCGCTCACCCTCCTGAGACGACTATTCTGAGGGCCTACGTTTTGGTTCTGCAGTTAGTCCCAAAACAGCCCACGGCAGTTACAACCACACTATGGAAAGCTGTAACGGATTCGACAGAATCCTTGGCCGACTAGGCCAAAACCGCGATGCTTGAGGGTCTCTGACCCTCAAGCCATCCCGTCTCATCGCCCACAATCCCTCGTGACCCTGCTAGAGCAACGTGGCTCCTACCACCGGTCGGTGTGGCACTGTCACGCTACACTCCCCCCACTAGCAGTGAGAGCCGCCTCGGCATCTCCGGTAATCCCAACGTGGGATTCGAGCCCTGAAACTCCGATACCAATGTATAGATTCGACAGAATCCTTGGCCGACTTGGCCAAAACCGCGGTGCTTGAGGGTCTCCGACCCTCAAGCCATCCCGTCTCACCGCCCACAGTCCCAGGTGATCCCGCTCCAGCCACGTGGCTCCTTCGACCGGTCGGCGAATCACTGCCATGCTACAAAAGCTCTATACCAAAAATTCAAATGTGTGGAGTTCAAAACTCTGAACGAATTATATGTAAAACCGAAGTAGCCAGGTTTCAAACATACATTAACGCAACAAACAATTGACACCTATGCTCCCTAGGTGCCACATAAACAAAACCACAAACATGCTTTATAAATTATGGCACTCATGGCATCCAAATGACAATGCACGCTTTAAATAAAGCAGTTGATCATACTCATAGCAATGTCCTATACGCACTATGCGGATTTTTTTTCTATGAATGAGAATTAATTTTTCAAATTCGCTGAGTCAGACTCTCTATATTTTGTTTCATTGCTTACCTTCAATGACTCATTATGGGAAATCAAACAGACAACACCCGACCCCCCTTCCCTTAGTCCTTGACGTGGAGCACGACTGTGAACGCAATGCGACAGATGTGAGGGAAAACGAGTGTCTGTGTGAGTAGTTTGAGTAGAAAAAGGTGATGGGGAATACGTCCCATGGGGTGGAACTTGCTAGACGAGTCCACCCATCCGTCAGCGAGAAGGAGCTCTCCGGCATTCGCTCAAACACCCTCGAGCATACCCACTTCGTGTCCCACTTGTCCACGTACCAAGTTTAGACCTAAACTATATCTGTCTAAGCTATCATCTAGCTCACACGCAAGACTAATCTAGGTCACCAAACCACTATAGTTCAAACACAAGGAAATATAATTTGGACTGTCTTAAGACGTGAAACGAGTACTTTTAGGAGTGCAACCACCACGTGTAGTGAGTGAGGAAGTATACCCAGTGGCTGTTTACAGCCGCTCAGCAGTTGCCAGGCTCACGTTTGCTCCCCCAGTCTTCCGTGCCCTCAACCTCATGAGGAGTCTGCAAGGCAATGGACGTGAGCCGAGAGTTCACAGTAAGCTGTATGTACAATATCACTCACCCATGACCACACGGCAAACAAGACCAGTAGCGTAACAGAACTGATGCAAGTAACGGCACAAACAAAGTGATGATGAATGACAACAGACATGGCTCAAGAGCAGAGGTCAATCCACAGTACAGGGAGGGTGCAATCCCATAGAACGTACAGCTGCAAGAAACTTCGTGCGGTTGATTGCCTTTGTAAGAAAATGAGCCCGCTGCGAGTCGGTGCCGACCCACACGACCTGAACCTCACCTCGATCCACCAGATCTCGGATGTAATGGTACGCGACGTTGATGTGCTTCGTGAGTGCATGAAACACACCAGAATTCTCTGTGATTGTTTTTGCACTTTCGTTGTCACATCGAAGCAAAACAGGGGGCATGGACGGACGAAGTTCACGCAACAGACAAACTAACCACACACTCTCGGTTGCGCTTGTATCCAAAGCTACATAATCTGCTTTGGCAGTGCTGCGAGCGATGCAGCCCTGCTTACTGCTGCGTTATGAAACAACAGTTCCTCCAATAAGGAAGATGTAGCTAGTACGGCTCTTGCCCTCTGGGCTCCATGCCCAGTCATTGTCTGTTTACCCGTCGAGAACCACAAAGGCCTGCCCACGGTAGTGAATTCCGATCCAAGCGATGGACACGACGTACCGAACGCACCGGAGGGAAGCCTCCAGAACTTGCATGTGTGGTGCTTGTGAGAACTGTGCGAGCAGGTTGATAGTAAAGGCTATGTCCGGCCGTGTCGTCGTGGCCAGGTACATGAGCGAGCCAATGACTAGCAAGTACAGGGTCACGTCAACTAGCTCTCCCAGCTCTGCTAGATGAGTGACCTTCAGAGCGTCCTGACCGTCAGGGGTAATCGGGGTCTACGCCGTCCGTACGCTGCTTAGTAGCTTGGCGAAGCGCTCCCCCAGAGTAAGAGCGTACCGTCCCTGATGGACCAGGAGCGTCCAACGAGTGCAATCACGTACAATCTGCATGGCCATAAACACTACGGCCTCTCCCAAGTTTTTCATTTTGTATGTCGACTGCAATACTCCCTTGGCTGCTTCGACGGCCTTCAAATCAGGCGAGGCGATCAGAAGGTCGTCAACGTAGACCAGGATGGCCGTGAGTGGCGTAGGAGTCTGGGAGACAAAGAGCGATGGGTCTATGGTGCTCTGAGCATAGCTGGCTCATAGGAGCGTGCTTGTGATCTCCTTGTTCCAGCACCAATAAGATTGGTTCAGGTCGTTCAGAGCCTTCCGCAGCTGCCACACACGACCACTGCCATCCACGAACCCAAGGGGCTGAGGCATGGAGATCTCTTCGTCCAACTTCCCATGCAAAAATGCGTTGTTGACGTCCATCTGGTGGAGTTGCCAGTCGTGTTAGGCCACCTGGGTAAGGGTGTAAATGAGTCCAGACTCGCGAGTCTGGACTCAGACTCGGTTTCGCGGAACGAGCCAATATGAAGGACTCGGCTCCGCGAGTCTTTTCAAAAGACTCGCGAGTCCAAGACTCGCGAGTCTGTAGGACTCGGTCTCGCAAAGTTGTAGAGAGCGACCACTTAACGATTGAACACACATAGCACTTCCCAAGTCTACTGCGTTGTCATTCATTATTCACTGTTTACTGAGTACAAGTTTACCCAAGTGAATAAGTTCTAGGTAGTTTACTGAATACTGCACCAACCTGTGATGACTAAATGTCAGTGCACCAAGCAGAGCACCAATGTCTGCATTAGTAGTGTGTCTAACGGAGAAACAATTGTCTTATACAACTTTTGCTTTTCCCCAGTCAACTGCAATTTTGTTCATTGTCCACCTTCCACTTTGCATAACTTCACAACAGTGAATGAGTACTAGGTAGCCTACAGAACAGAGCACCAACCTATGCACTGTACACCAAACAGTGCACCAATGTGTATGAATTATTGTACTTAACAACAGTAAACGAGTACTAGGTAGCCTACAGAACAGAGCACCAACCTATCCACGTGGTGTTGTGGTTCAGCCTCAGATGTTTCCACATGCCCGATGTTGTACCATCGTTGAGGGAGAACGTACCCTTCTTCCCCTTTTTCTTTGGGCAGATGTTGCAACGAGCGCGTAAATCACCCTCGAAGAAGCACAGGGTGAACTGTGTCCACGCCACACTTGGTCTTTTGCGCCGCGTCTCCAAGAACTACTTCACGGCAGGATCGTCCACATTTCCCTCAACTGCAGGTGCCGAGGAGAGGCCCTCGGGGGCAGGAAGTGCAGGTGTAGACAAGGCCGCTGGAGATGATGCAGCTCCTGTGCCGCCACCAGCGCCGGCAGCAGACGTTTCGGCCATGGTACCGTCAAAGGACTTAGCGGTTGAGCATGTCGAGTACTCAACCGCACGCTCGAAAGCGAGCGTGCAAGAGTGACCCGGTTCGGTGTTGGGGCTAGAGTTTCAGCGATGGTGGTGGAAATTGCCCGCTAGCCTCGGGCAAGCCACATCAACCTCGTAAAGGCTGCCCGCAATTCGACGGATAAATCGACAACATTATGCATGCACTGTGAGCTGGCATGCATCGCCTGCCACCTCGATAGGCCACGTTTTGTGTATTGTGCATATGGCCATCGAGGTGGCAGTCTCAATGTGGCCGCCAAAGGGCGTATGGGGCCTCCACAGTTTTTGTTCTCAGTAGGTGTTGACCCGGTCTCGCTCGCATTTTCTCCCCCCCCCCCAGCAGAGAGGCCTCATAAGTCCGGGACGAGTCCAGGCCTCGGAATCGGACTCGCGAGTCCTGGGAAAGATTCGGACTCGCGATTCTGTCCCGCGGTGCCCCGCAGAATGGTTTCACCCTTAGCTGGGACATCAGACCCAAGGCTGTGGTCATGCGTCCAACTGGTGCGAAGGTCTTCGTGAAGTCGATCCCTTCCACCTAAGAGAATCCCTTTGCAGATAGTTGCACTTTGTAGCGGTTGACTGAGTTGTCCGGTTTCATCTCTTTCCGCAAGACCCACTTGGCCTGAACGGCTTGGCGTCCGTACAGCAGGCCTACAAGTTCGTACACCCCATGTTCATCGATGGTCGCCAGCTCAGCCTCACATGCCATGCACCAGAGTGCCGCATCGGGCCCAACGAGAGCCTGAAGCAACGTGCTGGGGTCTGGTGTCACTTCCACCACACTGGGATCTGGGGCGGCAGCGTCTCCACTACGTGTGGCCAAGGCATAGGCTGCAGACAGAGGGGCAATAGTGACTGTGGACTCTACGAATTCGACTGCAAGTCGTCGTTCATGAGCAATGAGCGCAAGGCCTGTATCGCAGCCATGGTGAACTTCAATGAGCCCCTGCATGCTAAGACCTAGGACCCTCGTGCCGGGGTCCCCACTACGCACGTTGTGAGTAGGACGTGGGCGAAGGCGCCCACCCTCACCTTGTTTGTACGGTTCTGGAGGCGATGCAACTGGGACAAGAGGTGGATACACATCGGACACCGACATGATTGGCAATGTGTCAGGTACCAGGGCGTCCACTGGGGAGACGGAGGGGGGTGACGACACATGCGATTCGACTGGCCGTGCTGGCGACGCAAGTGGTGATGACACAGACGACAGAGGGGTCTCTGTACGTGACATAGGTGTGGATGACGTTGGCGGAAATAGGGACTCAGCGGGTGACGTAGGCACTGGTGAAGCAGGAGGGCTGACGCCATAGGTGCCGCAGGCGGGAGAGGCGACGTAGGCAGCGCAGGTGGTATGGACATCGCAGGCGAGCCAGGTGGTGGGTGGGACAAACCAGGAGCATCCAGGGTGACAGGGGCTGCGGCATCGGTCTGCCCACCCTCCCCCACGCGAGGGACCACACCACACTCAGGGGAATGCGACTGCGGAGTGCCACTAACCAAGAGGTCACAGAAGGAGAGACGCTCAGAGACGAGCGCGTCTCGAAACTCAACATTGCGCAGCCGACTGGGGTCTTTGAAGCGCCAGGCCTTGGAGCGTAAGGCCACGTCCACGAACGCACAAACGCAAACGTGGGGGGGAAACTTGGTCCCTTGTTGGTCTGGTGTAAACCACATGCAGGCAAGAGATCCCCAGACATGCACCAGCCGGAGGTCGGCATGGCACCTGTACCACAGTTGGTATGGGGTGTGTGTGTTTGGGGAGGGGGCCATGATGGATCCGATTCCAGGCCCATGTCATGAATGCCATGCCCTTGAAAGCGAATGCTTCTGGCATGCCGCTGTCCACCCACGTTGAGCGAATCGCATCTTCCATGGTGCGGTTCTAGCGCTCAGACACTCCATTCTGCTGGGACGTGGCGGGGACGGAGAGGTTGTGAAACACCCCCACTTCGGCAAAATACCGGTGTAGGTCCCCCATGAGTTCACCACCCCGACCAGAGCAGAAGTATTGGAGGGCATGGCCAGACTGATGTTCGGCCATAACGAGTCACATGTGCACGACGAGTGCAGCATCGCTCTTAAGGCGTAAACTAAAGATTCACCGCATGCGGGTGAAGTCGTCCGTGATTGTCAGGACGTATTGCCCTCTGTCATCCTGGAACTCCACGGGGAGGGGTCGTTGGAGATCAGAGTGAACCAACTTAAGGGGCTTTAGAGCCCGTGATTCAGACATAGGTTACGTGGCCCCATGCATTTTACCTTGAGCGTACTACATGCAATCGGCTTTAGGCGGCGCCTCGAAGGACACCACATCAAGACAAAACACAGGTTGTATGCAAATCAGACGATCAAGAGCATCCAGATGGTCCTGATACAAGCGTCTGTGTAGTAGGCGCTGGTGCTCAGGCGACAGAGTGCTCATCACAAACACTTGCGCAACGGGGGATGTTGTGACGGGGCTGGATGTGGGGTAGTCAGAGACGTGGTACAAGTCTCCAACCGCCTTGCCACGAAGCACTACTTGAGCAGTTGCACAGATAGAGACATTATGTTATGGGAGCCGCCGGTCGAGGCGGTGATTACGTCATCATGCTGAGGTCAGATGCATGCTTTGATGCTCCTATTGTATTCTACGTGAAAAACCATGCGAAATCGACCCAGGAACCGGGTCATTCGGTGCAGGGACGAGAAAGATACGGCCGTGCAAAAGTGGGAGGCACACCTCCAGAAAACAGGAGACGTACCGGTTCGACCCTGAGCACGGCGGAGCGACTTTCTCGCCCACTGCAGCCAAAGCGCCCCTGGATGGACGCTTAGCCAATGAGGCAAGGTTCATTGGGGTCCATGGGCGCTTCGGGATGGTGGCTGGAGCTGCATTCGCAAGCAAGGGCGCTTCGGGCGGCCGTGACCACCGTTGGCGGTGCTGCCAGCGGCCGTCACGCGTGGAGCACTCAAACGGCCATAACTTAGCCGTTTCTTCACGGATTGAGGCGTTCTTTGGTGCGTTGGAAAGCTCGTGACGCGTACCATATAATGCATGAGTTATTTTCATGATTGTGCCTCGATGGAGGGCTTTGAGGTGCTGAGTAGCTTTCGGCTGGCTCATAGGGGCTGGTACATAAGGAAGCCTAGGGGTGTTCTAGGCANGCCAATCTTACCCAGAGACTCTGTACATTGTCTTGTACTGATCTATCAAGTCTAAAGGATTCATTCCTTGCCCAACTCTCCTTGTGTTCCAAGTATTACCTCGCACACGTCCATTCGATCCTACAAGTCTTCCGCAGCGCACCTTGGTGCAAACGCCGCCGGGAGAGTCGCACGGCGGGAACCTCGGTCACTAGTAGTGGTCTTGCTGCTAGAAGAGGGTCGTGCGACATCTCAAGAGTTGGCCCACATACCAAGGGGGTCGAGGGTTGGGAGGTTTATCCCAAGGGCTCGGCGTGTGACCGTCACGCCGGGCGCCCCTCGGTTCACATTTGGTATCAGAGCGCGTGGACGTTCGCTCGGCTTTGCGCGGTCCCAAGGGAGGCAGTAGATCTTCCACAACTGCATTTGGCCATAATTTTTTTGTCACAACCGGAACCATGGCAGCAGCGGCATACAACCAGGCCTACCTCATGGAGGAGATCCGGCGTGCTCTTGAAGAGTTGCGTCAAGAGAACCAGTAGCTGCGTGCGGAGGTTGAGGCGAGGTACGTCGGCCAAGGAAGCGGTGCGTTGGGGGGTGTTGCATTGGCATCCGCACCTGCCTTTCGGTGGCCCAAGCCGAAGGAGCCAGAGTTCTACACCGGCAAGGGCAGTGCGAGGGAGTGGCTCTTCACGGTGAACTCGTCTTTTACGGCGTTGGGCGTTCCCGTGGGAGAAGATGCCACGAGACTGGAGTATGCACCTACGCTACTCCGGGGAATGGCGCTGCAGTGGTGGTCGGCATTGTGCCGGCGGAATGCCGCTGGATTGCCGGACGGGCTGGGGGCCGGG
>SZWC01003627.1:77270-82270 GCA_023375785.1 Penium margaritaceum
CATGATCATGATGATGATGATGATGATGATGATGATGATGATGATGATGATGATGATTATGATGGCGATGATGATGGTGATGATGAGGATGATGACGACAACTACCGTATTACCTCCGAAATTCGCANGATTATGATTATGATGATGATAGTGATGGTGATGAAGCCGCTAACAATGACTTATCACCAGGAGCAGGGACTTAACATCCTCGTTACCACCACCAACACCATCATCATCACCACCACCATCACCACCACCACCACAACCACCACCACCACTACCATCACCACTACCACCACCACCGCCGCCACCACCACCACCACCACCACCACCACCACCATCACCACCACCACCAACACCATCGCCGCCGCCGCCGCCGCCGCAAACACCACCACCACCACAAACAACAACAAAACCACCACCGCCACCACTGCAGGCTTCAGCATCATAGCCATGGTCACAATAGTGTGGCATCACCATAGTCACCACAATTCCAACTGTCATGATGTCATCATCACCACTGCATACCCTCAAAGATGCGATTCCATGCTACATCTTCCACCCCTTACAGCAGAAGTTGCACCATTTCTTTTGCATGCAGCAATCAGCGCGTCTGCACAACCACCACACAAAGTTGTAAGTTCATCAGCACCCAACAACAGAATCCTGATAGGGACGGAAGCAAATTCTCCTTCACCAGCACAAACGTCTGTGGCCTGTGACAACGCCAAGTGCATGGCAAGAGTCCTCATCGACCCTGCAGTGACCGGTGTCGTCATCATTGCTGACATCACGCTGATGGGTTTTGCGTTCCCTGTCATCCATCGAAGGGTATTGGTGGTGGGGCGATGTGGAGACACACGATGCCGCATTGATGCGCTACACAAGTCACAGGTGAGATTCATGTCTTGGCATGCGTAGCTCAGTTAGAAGCTAGAGGGGCAAACTTGGGGGGTTGGGACAGCTGGGGCTGGGGGCACATAGGGTCGAGGGAGAGGGTGAAACGCTCTGCAGCAGGGGGAAGAAAGATTTACCTACTCTGAATCTTCTCCAGACTCCTTCCAGACCCAACAGGGCCTCCTTGCTCTCCAGTGTCACTTAGAGAAACGTTTTCTGCTTGGATTTTAACCCTCTGGTTGTGGTTTGGTTTTGGCTGTGATGTGCTGATATCCAGACATTTGCCTTCTGCTGTACTGCCTCTGTGTCTTTCCACAGATCTTCCGTGTGGGTAATGGTGGACACCTTGTTGTGAAGAACCTCCTTCTCCTCAATGGGTTTGCTTCTGGAGTGCAAGAGACTCTGGCTGATAAGAACCATGAAAGATCCCGCATTGCTGATGGCGCAGGCAGCAGCAGCGCCACCACCAGCACAATGGGTGGTGCAGTGGAAGTGGTGGGAGGCTCAAGAGAAAACATAGCTCCGTCTGCAGACTCACTCTCTGATGGGTCTGCGGCTGCGTCTTTCACAGCGGTGGACGTAACGTTCTTCGGCAACACCGCTGGAGCCGCAGGTGGGGCCGTGGCGCTGCGTGGATCTGTCTCGGCAGCTTTCGTGCAGTGTTCCTTCACCGACAACACCGCGACTGTGGGTTGAAGAAATAATGAAAGGAAGATGAATTTGGGACTGAACTGGTTTCTTTTTGTCAGTGCAACATCTGCTTCATCTCACTTTCTGGGTCGCAGTCGATGTGATGTGAACAGGAGATGGTGCAGAGCTGCTGAGTGATCCATGTAACTTTGGGTTTGTGTGGTGTGCCGAATTTCATGGCACAGCAGACATGTAAACTCAACCAGAGTATTCAAAACCTTGTAAGATAAGCTGATCTATGCAATGCAAATTCACTTGTACAATACACATCTCTTGGTGAAGTAGCTTCTTGAAGGGAATGGGGGGGGGGGGGGGGGGGGGGGATGACAAGCCTGAGGGGAAGAAATGGGGAGAGGGGGTGGGCTTCACTCTCTTCCGTGCTCCAAATGTGGTGGAAAAGGGCCAGTGGAAGGAGATATTCAGGGCGAGGAGGAGGAAGGCACTGCGACTCGCCACCAATGACCCTGCGTCATCTCTCCCTCCTGTGTGCTTTTCTTCAGAGGCTCAGTCGCAAAGGGGTCACCGCTGGAGGTGCTGTGTTTGCATCGACTTCTCCCTCAGACTGGATCAGCAATGCGGACCCCACATCCCTTGACATCCAAGGTGGCCTCTTCAATCCGGAAGAACAAGGGAGTGAGGGAAACAGTTGGCGCACGGGGGTGAACTCCGATCCACTGGCCCCTCTGGCCACACCACCTCCCTCCTGCTCATCTTCAGTTCCACAGTCTTCTTCCAATGAGAACAGTGAGGCTGGGGCAGGGGGAGGGGTAGGGGCAGCGGGTGATGTCGTTGTGGCCTTCAGGGGGTGCAGCTTCTACGGCAACAAGGCGGACAATGGCGGCGCTGTGTTTCTCGGTACAATTCCATCGACAGAGTCATGTGCCGATGCGAATCGCGCCGAGGTAGGTGTGGTGGCTTGACATTGTTCTTCATAACAGTGGTCATGCACACGTGCACTGTTCTCCATCTTGACTATTGGCCTCTGTGGAGACTCGGTAGATGCATTTGGGGCTATTTTTGTGGGAAAATCCCCATGGCAGTGCCTCGAAGAAAGCGGAAAGCAGGTTCTTCAAGTTTCCTTGCCCACGCCTTCCCTTGTGGAGAGGGAAAATGCTCATGTCTTTGTCATGGTTCGATCCTATTGTGTTTTTTTCATGGCTCACTCCCATCATGAAAAACTGAGACATCACATTCCTTCTCATGTCATGCGCGATTCATTCTGGAGAAATTTATACTTTTTCATGGAAAGCTATTGGAAATATCGTTGTGAATGAAATCATGGACAGCTGTGAGACCAGTATCCTAATCCTGGCATGCTGGATCCCTTGATCCCTTTTCTGGGCACGGAGATCCCTTTGGATCAGAGAAAACCTCACAGCTTACAGCATTGGCGGCTTCACAAAGACGTTCTTACAAAAAAAAAAATTACTCTTACCCGGCATGTCATGTGTTGTGGCGTTGCAACGCATGCAGAATCTCAACGGCGTTCACAACAAAGTTCTGGAGCCGTCGGCACATGTGGCATACTTCTGCAACTCCACGTTTGAGGCCAACGCGGCACGCAGGAATGGTGGGGCAATTCACATGTACGGCCCGGGTTCATCGGCACAAGGTGGCCTGCATCTCACTTCCGCTCACCTCAGTGACGTGGAATTCACTGAAAACACTGCCGAGGTGTGTTTAAGGTAGAACCTGGTGGAAAGTGGTGTACATGGTATATGGATGCGCGTGGGTGAAAAGAAAATACAGAATGTAAAGAAGAGGAGTGTGTTCGAGGGAGTGGAGAGGGTTAGGGGGCGGGATGGGTGAGGAGGAGGCAAGGGAAAAGAAGGAATGGGAGGACAAGGAAAGAAAAGAGGAAGCAACAAACATGGGAAAGGGAGAGGGGAGACAGATACAGAGGAGGGGGGGGGGGGGACTGTCATTTTCTGTCATGTTTTTTTTTTTAAGAATTGGATGAATGTGATGGCTGGATGAATGCAAAAACAGAATAATGCTTTTCAATCAAACCTCAAGTTTGCAACAAGCTTTCCGTGCACATCTCAGATATCCGGAGGAGCAATCAGCATCGGTGGGGCAGCTGTGGCAGCTTCATCCGAGAGAGGCATCAGCTCTTTGGTGGAATGCGACCGATGCACCTTTGCAGAGAACGTCTCACCTGTGAGTGCCAAGGTTGACACTCTCCTACTTTTTATCCTTCCACGTTCTGAACCTGGCCCAATTTCACACCTCTTTTCAGTGGGGTGAGGTTGCATCTCTCCCGCCCCATCAGCCCGACTCTCATGTTGGGATATCATCTCATGCCCTCCTAACCATCAGCCGTGGAAGCAGCATGGGCTCACTTTCCTACTTTGAACGCATGAACTCGGTGTGCCTCGGTGTTCGCAGTGGAACAAGTCTGAGGCAGCTCGCAGGGCATGGCGCCCAGAAGCGAGGAGCCCTTTTTTCCTGCTGTGTTAAGCATTTCAAGTCTCTTTGCGGATCAAATTAATTGTTGCAGCTGATCAATACATTCACGTGTGATCAATCGGGACCTGATCTCCTGTTTTGTGTGAACTGGGATTATTGGACATGTGCCTTACATCTAAACCCGGACCGTCAACAGCGCAGTGGGGCATGGCAGTGCACAAAGGCAGCTGCCATGTTGTGGCAAAACATGTCTTTGCTCTTTCCCATCTCTAGTTCCTTGTTGGGAGGATAGCATACGCGTGCGCACGTGAAGATCGCAGTCACATCCATGTGGTGTGTACTTTGGTGCACCTGGCATGGCACCGAGTTCCACACGCCCGTCGCACGTCTATCATTCAACATAGAAAATTGTGCTGTTTTACCTCTTTTTACCCTTCATGGAATTGTGGCAGGTGGGTGGGGCCGTGATGGTGGATGTGACATCGGAGCTCCGCTGCATCAGTTGCAGCCTGCCCTCCACTTGCCAACGCCAGCAGCCTTCCCTTCCTACTCATCCGAATGGGAAAGGAGAAGGAGAGGAAGCAATGCCGCCAGTGCCTGTGTGGTGCGATGGCAACTGTTCCTTCTGCCCTGTAGGCTACGACAGTGCACCAACGTTGGAGGGAAGGGGCACTGTTGCTGCTCACTGTGAGTGCCTTCTGATATGAGTGGATGTATTTCAGTGCTTCATGACTCACCCCTATCCATGGCCATGATTTCTTTCAAGCATACCCTACTTGGGCGCTGTTCATTAGAATTTTTCCCACTGAATAGATAAAAATATTTGGAAAGAATCCCCCTCTCCCCAAAATGTACCATTGTGAGACGACTGCAAAAAAATCCGTGGAGTTGGGTGCCCCACACAGAAGCCATGATTTTTCCTTGAAGATACAAAGTGCTCCAGTCAATCTCCGGCTCTATTTTGTGTGATTGGTTGTGCAGCCAAATGCCCATGGAAAAATGAA
>SZWC01003627.1:84770-88111 GCA_023375785.1 Penium margaritaceum
CACTCTCACAACCAAAATCATCACCACCACTCTCACAACCAACATCATCACCACCACTCTCACAACCAACATCATCACCACCACTCTCACAACCAACATCATCACCACCACTCTCACAACCAACATCATCACCACCACTCTCACCACCAACACCATCACCACTTCTGCCATCACCACCGCTGTCATTGCAACCGCCGCCATCACCATCACCACCACTCTCACAACCAACATCATCACCACCACTCTCACCACCAACACCATCACCACTTCTGCCATCACCACCGCTGTCATTGCAACCGCCGCCATCACCATCACCATCACCATCACCATCACCATCACCATCACCACTCCCCCCATCACCACCGCTGCCATCACCACCACCGTCATCTCCACCACCACCGCCACCATCACCACCAACTCCATCACCAGCGCTGCTACCAACACCAAGGCCATCACCATCACCACCACCAGCTCCGCCATCACCAATTCCACTATCACCACCGCTGCCATTACCACCACCAATATCACCACCATCACCATCACCGTTACCACCAACACCCCCATCACCACCTCCGTCATCACCACCGCCACCATCTCCATTACCATCTCCAGAACCATCATTTTTTCCTCCGGTTCTCCCGGCACCTCTTACATCCCATGACTCTCCTCCCCTGCCACATGACACCACCTCGCCTATCCCATTTCCTTCATCCTCATTCCCACCTCCTTACCCTGACCTTTTTCTTCCTCCGCAAACCATTCCTGGTCCCCTGAAAAAACCTCCGCCTCCAATCAGCAACCCTGTTTCCCCACCACCTACAGGCCCAGTGACAGGTCAACCTGCATGTTCCACTCCGACAATCCCTCAACAGCAACCTCCCTCTCCTCGCCCTCCTCCTCCTCTTCCTCATCCTCCTCCTCCTCCTCCCCCATCTCCTCCTCCTCCCCCTCCTCTGCCTCCTCCTCCTCCTCCTCCTCCTCCTCCTCCTCCCACTCCTCTACCTCCTCCATCACCATCGCCACCAGGCGAGTGTATCTGCCGACCACAACCACCACCGCCACAGCTTCCCATGCAGTGCCTTCCGCCCACTCACAGGACCGCCACTCCTGAAGAAAGCACAGGAAAATACTCAATGCCCCTTTCCTCGAGAAGAGGGCTACAGGCCATGTCCGCTAACCCAAACTGGCATCATTCTTCAGCATCCCCGTACAACAATCAACAACTGCATGAGCTGGCACCGGGGGTGACACCGGCAGCCAGCTGGCTTGCATCCCTCGAGACCGCTTCTCCCGACATGCATCGCCGTTCTAAGAGCGATCATGCTCCGTCGCTCTCTCATCTCAACGAAGAGGGCAAAGTGACCCATCCAAGAAGCACACAGAGAGCTGCAAGGCTCATCGGAATGGGTGGCGCGATAGAGTACACACTCTTTCCAGCGTTTTCAAAGCAGGATACCCCTATTGAGACCGCTACCATAGGAGAAGTGATGGGCGGCCATGAAGTTTCCCTACATGGTCCTCCCAAATCTGACTCTCTTCCACCTTTCCTATCGCACAGCCATGGTTCCAGCAGCACCACCAACATCGGCCACGACAGAGGTGGCAATGGAAGCAGAGGAAGCAGCTCCAGCATTGGCGATGAAGGCAGAAGCAGCAGCAGCAGCATTGGCGAGAGGCAGGAGGCAGGTGTGCACACCAATGCTGACAGGAGGAGAGTGGAATTCCAAGACGATGCCACGAGGGATGAGAAGGAACCAGTCCTCTGTCTCCTCACCAGTGACCACATCCACCTCAATGGGAAATTCCGCCACATTGTCACCGGCGGTGCAGCAGACGAGAACAATGTGCAGGTGAGGAAAGGAAAACGGTGGACTAACATTTGTACCCATGTTACAGAATACTTTTCAAAGCGTGCAAGCTCTTGAAAAATGGTGTGTGAGCCATTTTCAGGCTAAGAGAGAGGGTAAGGTACAGGTGGAAAAAGGAAACAGGAGGAAAGGAATAGAAAGGGTTGGGGGGGGGGAAGGGGGGGGCAAATGTGGCGAGAAAGAGGAAGAGGGAAGCGGTGGTCCTTGTCGCGGTAAGGAGGCATTGGAAGTGACATAAGATATGACGTAAGTCACAGTCACAACAACCACAAATTTCTTCCATGACTGACATGGCCTCTGTTGCCAGCTGACAGGACTGCTGTTTCTGTGCAAGGGTGAATGGTCCCATGTTCTCACGAGGCTGCCCCAAACTAACCCACATGCGCTTGTCATGTGCAACACTTTTTGTCCACTTGCAGGTCCAACCACCGTCCAGATCCAATGGCAACCTTTCACTCCAAGAGTTGGCTCTGCTTTGGGCCGGCCACACTTTGGTGATCACAGTCGCTCCCTCCACAAGTCCAACCAAGCCCACCCTCCATCCACCCAGAAGCAGACCCTCTGCTGCAGCAATCGGTGACAGCAGGAAACAATCTTCTGATGGAGGCACCACTACTCCCCCTGCAACTGGAGCTGACTACAGCAACCCAGATTTGAACGGAAACTTGGACGAGTTTCTGGAGGGGAAGCTGCAAGAGAGTGCATGGACGCGCTTTTTGTTCAATGACAAAGAAAATGTTTGGAACAACTCACCAGTGGCCTCCTCAAACATGACTGGGCACACTCCCACCAACCCGGCAATCGAGCAACAGCAGCTCATCCTCATTTTGGATGGAAAGCCTCTACCCATGCCTCGCTTTGGCCTCGCGATCGGGGACCTTGCAGTGCATCGCACGCGTCATGCCGTCGCCTTGCAGTGGCGTGAGGAGCTGATCCTGACTGTCAGTCAACTCACCGTCGCACAAAGTCTACCCAGTGACACCGCAAAATCCACGGAGGCTGGCGCCACGAGTGAGAAAGGACCTTCCCTCGAATCTCTGTCACTATCTGTCGACACTCTTCACTCCGCCAGGGGGAACAAAGTGTCGTCAAGCGAACGACAGTCGTCTACGCAAGGAAGAGCGCACTCTCAACAAGGGGTTCTGGTGCCAAACGGTACGAGTGCTGCCGTGGACGATGGCCGCAGACGAGTGGCAACGGACGTCACTGGACCGGTTGCATTGGACCTCGCGAGAGTGCTGACTCTCCTTAACAGACCGACGCCCGAGGCTCTTTTCCTCAGAGAGCACAACTCCTCGAATCTCCTTTCACCAGACTGCTTGGTCACGCGCTTCCAAGGGTGACTTGCAAAAAAGTTAGTGCTGGAAAGGGCACAGGCTGCTGATTAGGAAGGAATTCATGCTAGTGCTTTGTCTGCTTTGTCATTTGAGAAGGCTTAGCAGATACCTCACCACAGATACCTCACCACAGATA
>SZWC01003627.1:139336-158308 GCA_023375785.1 Penium margaritaceum
GCTTTGGTTGACGGGATCTACTCCCATCGGAGTCGAGGAGTCTGCCAACTGGTTCTTTTCCATTTCCACGAAAATTCTGCTTAGGAGGTCGCAAGCCATAGGATTCCCGGATCCAAGCGTTGTAATCAACACTATCGATCTTTTCCACTGCTACAATCATCCGCAACAAGTCGTTCTGGATGCCGAAAATAGCAATCTCTTGCCAGATATCTTGCTTGAGGCCGTTGTTGTAGTGAAAACAGAGTTCATCGGTGGTGATGTCTGCTATGATGATAATCTCGTGGAATCTCCACGTGTACTCCGCCACGCTAGACTGCTGATGTAGACGCTGGAGCTTGTATCGTACATCAGATTTTTCATTTGGTCGTCCAAAGCGTGCGAGCATCGTGCGTGAGAAATTGTTCCAGTTGGTTGGTGGCATCAGCGCATCTTGCCACTATGGGTTGATGTGCTCCAAGGGTAAAATGTCTGCCGTTGGTGATGTGAGATGTAGTGAGAGGATGATGATGCTCCGCCGCTCTCCTGTTACCGTTGCATGGTCTTTAGATTGGACCACCAACTTAATGCCGTGCCATGAAAAATCGCGGCCGTGAGGTCAATCTTCTTCTGGTCGCTGTTCACCCCTGCAGCGGTGAAGTACACCTCCAAACTCTCCAGGAACATCCGAACCGTTATTCCTTTTGAGTTTTCAGGATTGAACGGATCTGGTGGAGCAAAAAAATCTTGGGTTTACACGAGACTTGAGAATTTCTCTTGACGAGCACCGCTTCAAGCACACTTGCATTGCAAAGAGCCTCCATCGCGATGTTGAGTTGTTGGGGCAGGTGGCTGTTGATTCCTTCGAGTGCGGAGATCCTGTCCGCCAGTTCCTCGTTGGTCTGCGCTTGTCGTCCAGTGCCACCTGTCGTCTCTGCTAACGTGGTTGAGGCTGTTGGTAGGGACGTCTGGTTCATTGCCGTCGGGTACGTGACCGGATTGGTCGTCGAGGCCATAGGGGTTGTCCCAGCTGTCGCAAAGCTCATCACGCCAACATTCGCTGTCGCTTCAGGGTTTGCCTGCATCGCCACATCCTACTCCTCTGAAGACCCACTGCTGGTCGTCGGTTGTGCTCGTTCGCCTCACGCCGCAGTCGCGAAGTCTCCAAAGTCTTGACGTGCGAGATGCGCCGATGGCTTGTGTGAGGTAGTCCTCGGGATGGATACTTTACTTGAATGCCTCTCCAATACCATTGCGCTTTGATACCGAGTGTTACGCCAAACGGAGCGTAGATGGTGAAGAGGTAGAAGTTGCGAGACAAAACAGGATTTAAAAGTAGGGGCACTTGAGCAATTCATAATTCGCGGTAAGTGTACTTTTATGACAAGTGTCAAAATCATCCAACATACATATACAAGCGTCGAGTTACGCATGAAGCATAGTCGGGGTCGTTGGGTCAAATGTCGAGTGACGCGTGTGGAGTCGCGTCGTAAGTGGTTAGAGACGGTCCGTCAAGAAGTCGGGGGTCTTCGAGTATCGACGGTGAAGACGCATGATTCATCTTCATTAGTCGAGATTCGTTAAGATGCATCGAGAAGTCCACCGAACGGTCGTGTCACTTCTATTCGTAGGTTTGCGAGAGTGGTATTCAGAAGGTTCAAGAATATCCACTGGGGACGAGATAGTTGGCAGGTTTGCCCTTGGCCGTCGGAGTGAATATCATGGTTCTCGCGACACGGTGGACTGTTTTTGCTGTAACAGGAATATCCACTTGCTGTTTCTGGTACGTAACATATAATATATCTGCTATATCTAAATGTGAAACATCAAATCATTTGTATCCATAACTTTTAAAAGAGAAACTTCACATCCATTTCATGGCCACGTCCGATTGGCGATGCAAATTGCCGGTCGAGCAAATAGAGGGGGGTGATGTGTCACCCCCGCCATCGCAAGAAGCGTGGTCGAGCGATTGGACTTTTTCTCTTTCGATTCGAAAGCCCCCTTTTGTGGTTTTAAGTTCATCTATGTGTGTGTAGGTGGAGCCCATACAAACATAAAACCCTAACATCCAAAATGGGGGTTTACAAGTCGGGGAAAAAAAGACTGATTGCTCGATCGCGATGGATACAAACACCCTCTTTCAAAGAAACATCAGAGAATTTAGCATATTTCCACCCGTGCAACCCACTTTGAGACTCTACCTCAAAATCACACTGGGGATTTTAGGGTTTTATTTTTGTGCAAGCTCCTGTTGGGCCCTACAAAAGCTAGGTCTGGCATGTTCCCCTTCAACGCATGGGGTGTTTTCGATCCCCACTCAAACCCCTCGTGAACCGTTTTGAGAAAAGTCAATAACCTCTCTGTATAGAGGTTTGTCATTTTCACTTTGATGTATGACGACATCAGCATGTTGTCGCTTGATGGCATACAGAGTCAACATAGAGTGTTGATTTGGATATATGCGCATGCACGATGGATACTATGTAAATAAAGTGTAAAACAGTTTTGAGTTTGAATACGGCGTGTTTAAAATGCAAAACATGGATATAGGTATAGTTATCAGTGATTCTTTGGATATGTGGTCCCTGCCTCAATCCTCTTGTCCTTCCGATTTCAAACATTCCAAAGGGCAACTTTATCGGAGCTGTGCTGTTTGCGCCACACGTGGACGTGAAGTGATGAGTCAAAATCACGACGAAGGTGCCTGATTTGTAGACTAGATCATGGAATTTGTTTACTTAGGATTCTCATGTCTGATTGATGCCTCTTACTGAACCGTACACATACAAGGATCCGCTACCGTCCATATCCATCGTCGCAAGTATTGATCCAATGGCCATACCGGTGTTGCTAGCTGATGGCCACCTTCTTGTTTGAACTACAGGTTCACCGAGATTTTGTGCCAACTTAGATCGAGTTCACATGCATCGACAAACTGTACCCGTAAACACCTTGATCGCGAGAAACGTACAACACACATACTTTCCAAAATATGTGTCCATTCTCACTGGCCCACGGTGCGTGTGCCACGTTCCCAAATCGTCGCCGTGCTTTCCTCTAGTGCTTTTTTTGGCACACCTCAGCCACCACTGGATGGGCATGAGAACACACCTTTTGTGTCCTCGTCGATGTGTGTTCAGTTTCGTTTAACGCCATAAAAGAAGGCTAGTTTTTCATGCAATATGGAGACCTTCGTCGGTTTGCAACAAGTGGTCACTATTGTCGTTGACAAACTAGCTTTCTCGACCCAGGTCCGATGAGAATGGCAGTAGAAATTGAATGATGACATCATCGCAAGGAGGATCGATAAAAAATAATCATTTCCATCCAGCCACGGCCCCCACCAGCGGAGAGACGTGTCAGAAACCGATGAAGCAATCGGTTATTCCATCCGTTGATTTTGCTCTATGTTGCCCCATGCGTAAAATCGACGGCTGCCAACATGACCATTCCTTCCCCCTCACACGGGAATCTAATGGGAGAGCACTCCCAAGACAGGCCGGTCCGATCATCCAGGGGGTGCTACGACCTCACATAGGTATGACTTCTGACGACATGCAATCCGCGTAAAGGGGGGGGGGGTCAAACTAGGCAGCTCTCGTGGAGTTATCCCATTCCAAACTCGTTTCAGCGTAACATTTTGCACAAGACGTGGCTTGAAAAGAAAAAAATATAAGACATTTGAGAAATTCAGTCTCTACAAGCAATGTTTTAGCCCGGATATGTATAAAGTCAACACTCGTCTAGTGCTAATAGTTTATCTGCGAGTTTCAGATAACCGGGAAATCAATGTTGCGCAGAGAAGAACGTGGGTGGTTCATGAGGTACATAGTAAAATATGGTTAAGGGATTTGGGACAATTTGACAAATCATAACTAGCAATAAACGTAGGTCGATGACAAGTGTCAAATTCTTACTTCCCAAATTCCACTACCTTGGCGAGTGGGAATACTTGTTTGGACGGAGCGAATAGATACCCACCATCTCCAAAATTGAAGCTGTAGTGTCCACACATACTCATTTTGGAATGGCGTACCCAGACCACTTTAATTTTGGCATCGCGTATCCAACGCCTAGCAAAATTATGGTGGCATACCCGAGTCCGGTGTTTCAGGAACGGTATACCACAAGGTGAAATTTGTACAACGACGTACCCATACACAAAGTAGATTATTATTAGCGCTTCGCCAAACACGACCCTCCTACGGAACACCGACGACAGGTACACGACACTGTGTCATACTCGTACAAGAATACGATTATCCCCTTAAAAATGATGGCAAAACTGTACATTGCAAGCATTTAAATGACATTATTACATAGTTAGTATGTTACAACTCAATGACGCCAGTGCAAGACCCAAACATGTGGAATTATTTGTAATAACGACGTCATGATTCTTAAATGAACCATACACCATTTGATTGATGCAAAGCAATATTGAAAATCATACACGGCATACCCACTTAAAAAAAAGGAACGGCATGCCCATGTGCTGTTGCTAATTTTAGGGGTCTGGGTACGTCACGAATAGTCATAATACTCATGGGTATCCTATTTCTTTTTTTTACTATGCCGGGCATGCCGTACCAAGTTTTCAACTTGTGTACACAAGCTTAATAGTGCACGCGGTATGGATATCTAAGCTATTTGGCCCTTTTTTGTTTTCACATTTTTGGTCCACCTCACAACGACTTCACAAAGCTTACGTCAATTGACTGAGAGTATTTTGGCCACACGCGTCAACTTCTGGTGTTCCTTCCCAGAAGAATATGATTACTTCAACCACTTTCTAGAATGGTCAACAGAACTATCGTGAACTATATCAATGCTTTGATAAAATAACTGGTGGACTTCCCGATGGCATTGGATTTTTATGGAACCGCGCCTTCATGTTCTGGGAGCGTCGTGACTCCTCAACGCAGCCTCTCAATTCAGCCACTTGTGGAGCAACCTCGGACGCATCGCTCGGCTCGAGCGTCGCGGAACCAAAATATGATTCATTCCCACTCTCGAAATCTGATACTTGTGCTCGACTCACTTGAAACTCGTCAGCTAAGTACACTAACCACTTCATACATGCTATCGAACTGTCCCAACTCCTTGAATCATCTTTTGTCCCACACCTCATCCCTATGAACCACCTACATTCTACTCCGCAAGACACTTGGTATCAGAGCGTAGCAGCACTGGATGGGCAACCGATGCATCAGCTACCCGGTGACAGCCTTGCATGAGTTTTCCGTACATTTCAATCATTGAGAAGATTACAGACCCCGCAACGACAACGGTGAATGGAGTGAGCACGACCTGCGACGAGCAATAGTCTCTAGCAATGGAGGATATGCTGCACACGAATACCGACGTGCTCTAGATACATTAGACAGCAGCGGAAACCTTCACGGAAAATGGAGCAACACCGACAAGCCAACAACCAAACGGGTGACGGGCCCCTCGGGCTCGACGAACCTTCCGCCTCCACGGTACCCGTCGGGTCGACACCTGGCGCGATGGGAGGCACCGGCCGACAAGCACGAATCAACGAAGATCTGTACAAAAATTTATCGAAATTCGAGAGCCACAATACCCATCTAATCCAGCTCAACATGGCAATGGAGGAGCTTCGTACTTCTTGTGCGCGCAAAGTACTACTCTCCGAGAATATTCTACATCTCTCAAGTGAGCCCCAAATTCAATCGGCACTCACAAAACCGTTCAATCGAGCAAACTGCAAGGCACCAACGGTCAGGATGTGGCTGGCAAGTTTGGAGGTGAACTTCACTGCTGTTAGGGTCCACAGTGACAAGAAAATAATTAACCTCACGACCTCGCTTTTGCGTGGCATGGCTTCAAGTTAGTGGTCCAATCCAAAGGCCATGTAGCGGCAGCAGGAGACCATCGAAGCAAGATCAACAACTCACTTGACCTCTCTCATATTGTCGATACAGACGTACTTGCGCTCGGGTAGATTAATCTGACATTGCAAGACTCTCTCACACCACCGGAAACGCGGATGGACTTCGTGTGCGCTACCCTCACTCATTTTGGGAGATGGAGTGAGAAATTTGAAGCACAATATAGACTCCACGTATGCGTCAACAATCCCATGTGTTAGAATATGCTCGATGTTTCTACGAAATTATCACCGGTAGTGATGCCCTTGACAAAATATGTTTCTACTATAACAACATAAAGCGAGAAGTTCCATGAGCAATCCCCGTTTTCAGCATCCTTCCATCTTCCACAGATGACTATAGTAGCTGATCACATCAACAACGTCAACTACAACGCTTAGATGCACGAATCCAATGGCTCACAACCCCGATGCCATAATTATTATCACAATAAAGTCGCATTCAACACAATCATTACATCAATTTACCGACGCCATCAGTGACCGCGATCAAGAACTTTCCTGGACTTGCAGTATGGCGGATCATCTCTCGTGCAACTCTTTGAAATGGCATAAGCAAACCAAGGGGGGGGGGAGTCGCAGAGAAAAGGCAAGGAGTCGAGAAGCAACAAAGGGCAGGATCAGGCGGTGAGGCTCCTATCCAGTCTGAAAATTCTGTTCCGATTGACCGCCCATCTGAGCAACACACATCGCCGCATAAGAGGGTTCCTGAAATCGCAACGTGCGACGAGAGGTACAGGGATGAAGAACCGGCGATACTGCTACTAGTAGTACAGAACGGTTGTAAGAGTCACATAACGTACTAGCACTAGTGGATGGATGAGCTACTTACGACTTTGTGAGAAATGACATGGTTCAGAAGCTGGTTTTGCAAGCCGAACCATGTGTGTTTGAAGAAAAAAATGTCGATGGCATGTTGCAAACCCGTTGACTTCACAGACCACTCCAACTATGATTCCAAGATATGCACAACGTGACGGTCTGGGGAACTTGAATAATGAGCAACCACAAAATCATCATCAGGCGATATTTCCTACACCGGCACAATCCATACGTAGACAGGAGGAACACATACGTTTACGTCAGCATTAATGGTAGAAAATGACATCTACCTCAAGTAAACGAGCCACGACACAAAGATGGCTATGGGAAGTAATAGAAATGGAAGCAGTAGAGGAAGTTGCAACAGCCACAACATTCCAAGAGGTACCTGAAGCAAGTGCTCACACGTGTCCAGTCCATGTGGCAGTAAGGAAAGCGGAAGATTTTGCACTTGTCAAGATGACAGCGGTGGCCTCGACACATCAAAAGTTAGCAGCAATACCAGAGGCATTTGCAACACTCGTTGAGGAGCTTGAAAGGGGTCTTTTCGGACGAACTTCCCCGAGAACTACCTCTACAACAAAACATTGACCGTCAAATAGACCTAAAGCTGGTCAACGGACCGACGGTGAAGGGGACCTATCGGATGAGCGATCATGAACTGAACAAATTAGAAGAGCAACTGGACGAGACGCTCAATCATGGGTTCACCAAACCTTCCACGACACCACACGCGGCACATGTACTTCTTGTGAAAAAAAAAAACCACAAAGATGTAGATGTACCTGAACTATCGATCATTGACTGAAATCACCGTCAATAACCACTACCGTCTTTCATGAGCAGACGAACATTTCGACCAACCTCATGGAGCCTGGATTTTCACCAAAGTTGACCTACACAGCAACGATTATATGGCTTTCATATCTAAAACAAATTCAAGAAGACGGCATTCCACACAATATATGGACGCTTTGAGTTCATGGTCATGTCGCTTGGACAAAAATGCTCCCACGACTTTCATGGCAACAATGAAGAACATGTTCCGTCCATGTTTTGATGAATGTATTGTTGTGTATCTGAAAAACATCTTGGTGGGCAGGCGCAACTGTGAGGAGTACAATGAACATCTTTGAAAGGTTCTCAGAGTTATAGAACAAGAGAAATTCATTAGGAAACTCTTCAAGTATGACTTCAGTCACCGATTAATCGAGTTGATGGACCACATCATAGGTGGCGGACAAATCACCATGGACCCAAAAAAAGTGGAGGCAGTCGTTGATTGGCCAACGTCCACAAATGTTTGGGAAATTTAAGTATTTTTGGAATCTTGTAACTACTACCATTGATTCGCAAAGGACTATGCTTGAGTGTCAGTGCCTCTCTTCAACCCCCCTCAAAATACCACCGAGTTGAATTTGGGGAACAACAAACAAGAACCGTTCAAATCTCTAAGAAACATTCTGATCCCAATACCCGTCATACGACTGGAAGATCCAACGGTAGACTACACTGTGGCCACAGAAAGGTACGATCGAGCCATTGGAGCCATTCTCATCGAGAACAACAGCAGTGGAGAACAACTAGTCACGTATACGTTGATAAGATTACGCAGACTATAACTCAAGACGTTGTGAACGAGAAATAAATGCTTGTGTTCATGCACACATTCAAGACATGGCGGTGCTACCTGGAATGATGATGTTGCACTGACCATCACACCCTAAAATACCTCAAGACTCAGCCAAGTCGGGGCTGTTAACAATATCGATGGATGGAGTTCCTGAAGTTTGAATTTGATTACGACATTTAGTATCGGCCAAGAGAAACTAATCCAGTAGATGCTCTAAGTTGATGAGTATATTTGATGGCCAAGATCAACACATTGCTCGTCGAACGAGACTAGTACCTCATGAGGTTGCTCGCAAAGAGTTATGAGGAGTTTGGTAGGTATGACAAGACCAAGTTTTGGTCCGACGATCCCTAATGACGAAGGCAATTCACTCACCAAGTTGTTGTTCCACCGAACGAGGAATGTTCCTAGAGGAATGCCGCGACACCATTCCAGGTGGTCATTCTGATGAGGACAGGATGCTTAAGAAGCTAGAAAAACACTACTGGTGGGACAAGATCGAGACCGACGTATTAGCCTTTACAAGTCATGTGATACCTGTCAAATAAAAAAATCGCGTCGCACGAGGCCATCTGGTCTACTTGAACTCCTACTTTCTTCGACAAAACCGAGGGCTGGCATCGGTATGGAATTCATGACGAGAATGCCCGAAACTCCTGAGGGTTATGACGCTATCCTCATAGTGGTGGACAGTTTGTCTAGAATGTCGTACTTCACCTCCGACGACAACCTCTGTCATTGTAGAAGGAACATCAAAGTTGTTTCTGATGTTTTAGCTACTTTGTATAATCACCAGTGACATAAACGACTGCTTCACTAGCTGTTTTTGGCACCAATTGTGGAAGTCGGATCTAGCTATCAACGTTGTTCCATCCTCAAACTGGCTGACAAATGGAGCGCACAAACCAGACGCTTGAATAGCTTCTATGCACATTATGGGAGCCATACAACACTAATTGGGAAGCCAAGCTGTCGACCGCCGAACTCACAAAGAACTCCTCCACTTCCATCTTAACTGTAAAATCCCTTTCAAAGTGGTACACGGGAAACTTCCCACTACACCGGCTGGATTACAGGGTCAAATTAATAACCTCATGGTCGGCATCCACCGTATGGAATTCTCAAATGTTTGGGAGGAAACATGGTAGACCCTAAAAAAGGCCACAAGTAGCCATGAAGTGAGCGGCAGATCAAAATCACTGCAATGATAAGTTCAGCGCTGGCGATTACGTCCTCCTTAGCTCAACGAACATCAAACTCAAGGACATGACTTAGAGAAACTCAAACCTTAATGGTTGGGACCGTTTGAGATTGAACGAGTGCAAACCCCTGCCATTGCTCGACTCCACCTACCCAACAACATGGCAGTTCAGTGTGTGTTCAACATCAACAAGCTCAAGCATTTGTGAGATCCCAATACGAAATTCTCCGGTAGAGATATCAGACCCCAACCTGTTGTACAAGTGGACGTGGACATTGAGTATGTTATTAAAGACATCCTCAAACATTGACCCCGTGGAAAAAAATCAAAGCATATGGTCAAGTAGCACAAGAACGACATCGCAGACAATGGATGGGAGCCGTACGACAACCACTAATACGTTGATCACCTCATTGACGGCAACTACCGTCATCACCGTTCTATGATTTTTTTCCATGCCAGGATGTCGCAGCTAAAATGGACGAAAGAGTTATGTCCCTGACGTACACGGGTCATCATGCTTAACAACTGGGAACTCTTGTTCTTACATTCATGCTCCACCATGCGATGACCTTAGGATTTTTACGCTGATCGACTTGGGGCATTTTGACCACCTGTTCGCACCTCCGGTGTTTTATTCTAGAATGTTATGTCTACTTTGACCACTTTCCATAATGGTTGACAAAAGCGTTGCAAAATGTTTTGATGCTGTGATATTGTTCGATCAACTTCTCAACGACACTGGATCTTTACAAAATTGCACCTTGATATTCTCAAAGCCCCCTGACCCTTGGTGGAGCGTATTGAAACGGACATTCATGGCGCGATCTTGCACGTGTCGCTCAGCTCAAGCGCCAAGGACCCAACATGTACCTCGTTCCCATTCGTGGCATTGTATATATGTGCTCCAATCACTAAACACCTATTATTGAACTATAGCGAATACTCAATACAAATCATCCATTTGTCCCAAATCATTGAATCGTCTTTTGTCCCCCATCTCATCCCCATGAACCACTTACGTTATGCTCGGCATAACACAAATATGTCGTGCACATACATACAATACCAAAAAATAGTTTGAGGCATGCGTTAGGTGTCAGGCACTTGAGTCAAATGATGTATGTAACATAGCATCGTTAGTGGTCGCTCTGCAAATAAATTGGGGAGTTTTGAATATTCCAAGGCATGGATTTAAAATTGTTCAAGATGTTGGCTGAACAGTATTTAGACGTTGACACCGCTCACGACACTTCAGTCAACCATTATAGAAAGTGGTCGAATGTGTAAGGACCTTCAAGAACAAAGGACAGGAGGTCAGGGTAGTTAGCGAATGTACCCTTGGCTGATCAGCGTAAAAATCATCAGGTCGGCATGCGGTGGCTACAACTGTATGGACACAATGCCTGCTTGCATTGTTTGCGGAAGCATGCACACCTGGGACATTTCACTTACCCCATTTTAGCTACAACATTCTGGTGCATGATCAAACAGTTCAATCAGATGATCGATGTCTCGGGGGTTTCCACATGGCTCCCGGCTGTTGTGCACGACGTCATAGCTCCAATACTTCACCAGATACGTGGTCAGTTTTCCATGGCGTTGATGCCCGATGATGTCCCTGATCATGTACTCTGTATCTTTTTCCACTTGGATTAGAGGGAGGGGAGCGATGTCTCTGTCAAGGAAGTGCTCACTTTGATCCTAGTGGTGCTTGCGCGTACTAGCATGGAAGACCAAGTTGATCAACATGTAGTTTGGTAGGCAAAGACATACAACAACCGGGGTTTCCATTGGCTTCACCTCAAACAGGCCTAACCATTTGGGTTTAAGGTTTGCGAAGTCCTATCCACGTAACTTGATGCTCATTGAGATGAGTAGGATACGATCGCCAGCACTATAAACGTCTTTGTTACGATATCAACCTGTTGTTTGCCTCATCGTTGCTTTTGTCTTTGAGAGTGTTTGGCGTGTTTCTTGCCACATAGTACAAAAGTTTCTACAGTGGATGTCAACGCAGAAATGTTGCTGTGCTATTATAGTCCGACCGTTGTGGCGGGGGTTTTACGGTAAACCACTTCGAACCAAATTATACCTGATGTTATGGAAGTCACCAAGTAATATGCAAGTTCAGTGATCAGACTTTTTTTTTGTTCAAGCGTCTGATTTATCCACTCGGCCTGCCTGTCTGTTGTTGAAAGCTGGATCTGGCCATCGTAATGCATCGTCAGTTTCTACTAACATTGGCTATGAAAGTGGCCTTCCATGTTGATGGTGATGATTTTTGGCACTGTGTAGCCGCATGATTTGATTATAACCAGCTGTATTGTCCCTCTTATGATGGTGATGGTCCTCGTTGAGATAGAGTGTGACATTTGTAAAGTATCTTTCCACCACCAAGAGGATGGCACCGTATCCTTTCAGAATGACGGGCTGTCCTATCACAAAGTCCATGCCAATGTCGACCCATGGCCTCGTTGGATCAGGGACTGGTTATAGAAGTCCATTAAAAACCTTGAGATGATCTTTTTTGCCACATATAGGTGTCCCACGTTCCGTAGGATGCTACCACGTCGGGTTGTGTTCTATCCCACAAGTAGTACTTTGCTAGCTTCTTGAGTGTCTCTATCATGTTAAAGTGTCCACCTAGGCCGGTATCGTGGCATTCTTCCAGTAGCATGTTTTGTAACTCTTGTTTTGTGGTATGATGACTTGGTGAATGAACCGGCGTTGCCAGTTGGGACCGTCGGATAAGAGCTTTTACCATGGAACTCCACGTAACCCTTCATGAACATTCTTGTGAAGTACCGGTCTTGTTCAACGAGTAGCGTGTTAACATCGGCCATGAGTTATAATTGCAAACTTATAGCATCTGCTGGATTTGTTTTCAAGGTCAGAAAACGATGTCGTAGTCCAAGCTAGACCCAAGGAACTCCATCCATCTAGCATTTTGACAGATTTAATTTGGTTGAGTCTTCAAATGATTGAGTACCTGGTTGTCGTGGCGGAAAATACATTGTCGGTACTGTAGATAGTACTACCACATCTTGAATGTGTATACGGCCGTTAACATCTCCTTCTCGTGCATCGTATGGTTAAGTTCTGGTACGTATAGTTTCCTTGACATATACATGACTGGTTGTTTGCCATCGTTGCTGTATTGGAGGAGGATGGCTCCGATTTCTCAATAAAAAGTGCCGTTGGCCACAACAAAGTCCATTGTGGGATCCACAAACTGTAGGGCTGGTTTCGAGGTCAGAGCGCTCTTCAAATAGTTGAACTGTTTTTGTTCATTGTCCCCTCAACTCAACCGGATAGTATTACGAGTGCGATTAAACACAGGTGTGTAAATCCAAGTGTAGTCCTTTACAAATCTAAGGTACTCCTTGAAGAGTTCTAAAAGTGTCGTAATGAAGTTGAATTTGGTCAGCATCCAATCAGTAACCGCTTTCACCTTCTTCGGGCACATGGACATTCATCCGCGGCCAAAAATGTGGTCCTGCAAATTGACATAACAGTGATCAAATTCGTAATTTTAGAGGTGTTGTAGTTTTGTTCTGTTCGAGTCATGCCAAAAACGTTTCACAAATGACCATGATGCTCCTCCGGGGTGCGGCTATACACCAGGATGTTATTGAATACACGATGACAAAGTTGTCAACGTATGGCCCAAAAATGTGGATCGTCGTTGCTATGGATATTTTGGGAGCAATTGTGAGTCTGAACGGCATGACCATGAACTTGAAGTGCCCATTATGTGTGCACAACGTTGTCTTCTCAATGTCCTTATTGGATACGCAGATGTGATAATAGCCGCTACATAGGTTGACTACGATGACCCTCTCCCCACACAAGTGGTAACAAATCTATTTCCTCATGGAAAGGAGTAGCATATTACATAGTGATTTCATTTAACACTCTGGAATCCATGCACATCTGCATCTTTCCTGTTTCCTTTGTCACAAAATTACACATGACGAACAGGGTGATGTGGCTGGTCTCATAAACCCAGAAAACCAAGCATCTCGTATAGCTCAATTTTGAGTTCGTAGAACTCGTGATCGCTCATCTGGTTGGTCCTTTGCCTAGCTTAAGGTCCATGTGGTAGTGGATGATGCGCTATAAAGATAACCCTAGACTCAGGTCATCAGAAAATTTCCTTCAGAATCCACGACGAAGGACGCAAACTTCTCTGGAATGATTGTGAACTTGTCCAGCGCTGAGGCCAATGCTGTTATGTCTATTGACTAGATCTCTCTTGCTTTCCGTGTTTCCACATGGACAAGCCATGCTTGTGCTCTACGTTGTGGATTTTAATTGGCCACATCCAGTGACATTGGATGATGCTTTGGGACAACTACAATTTCCTTTGCAATGTTGAAAAATACCCAGTCTTGATGGCCGGGTTTTGCTAAAATGCATCTCTTGGTGTATTCTTCCTACTTCGGAGAGACTGAAAATTAAGCCCATATAATGGATGGAGGTGATGTTCAAATCTTTTCCTTAACAAAATATGTGGTTTCCTTGGAGGGCCTTTAAGGCCATAACCCTTCAGCTTCGAAATGGAGGGTCGTTGGTCAACCTACTATGATAACCTCCTATAACCTCCCGGTGACCTTTCAGCAGCTAGTTACCCTTAGTTGTCTAGGTGACTCTTCAGCTTACCTGTGTGGTTATGTAACCACCTAGGTGGCTATGCAACTACCTGTAACTTCTAAGGCAAGTGCCTCCAAGGAGCCCCCCGCCCCTCTCCCCCCCCCCCCTCCTCCGGGGACTACTTAAAGGGGCTCATATCACTTAATATAACATGCCTTCACATTTCTTTAGATTCCTCCATATGCCTCCAAATTCTGCCTATGTTAGCCCGAGTCTTTGACACTGCAAGCCAGTGCCTTAGCAAGAACCTCCTACAAAGGTTTGTGCCTTATTCAGCTCAAGCTAGTGGCCCTACAAGCAGTCTGTTCCAGGTCTGGTCCCTATAATTAGTCCCAAGGCATCCAACAGGGCGCCTTGTGGATCCACAAGTCCTTGCTTGTGGCTACATCCCTATGGCTAGTTCAGGGAACTATTCATGTACCTCCCCGTCTGTTTTACAAATGCTTACAAATATCTTCGATCTCAATGTCCACACCATGGCCTTCCAGGTTCCTGTCCAGATTCAGCCTTCCATATTCCACCATTCTTGACATGGTGCTTCCACATTTGCTCCTTTCCATAATCATTATTGCATCGTGGATCGCTCAATCAAAGGCATGTGCTGTTTTTACCATGTATAATGCTCCGCTGCTCCGATATACACATGGATTGTAACCATATAGATAATCTCGCTCTAGCATGATTTTATGGTCACTCACACGGCAAGTCCTTCAGACTGTAACGTTGTGTAGATCTCCAATTTGCAAGTTGATTGCCTTGCAAAGTTCACGAGTCTGCAGTCCCCAATCAATAGTACTTCCTTCAAACACCCCCATTTTGGTTTACAAACCTATCTTCCAAACCACGTCATTACTTACAGAATAGTGAGAAGCTCCCTTTTCAAGAAGTCGCGATACCCTTGTGAGGCTTCAGAAATCATCAGGTGTACTTGTAGTAGCATCACCGGTTGCTCTTGTTAGTAGATTTGTCGTCTACTTTGGTCCTTTATCGTTTTCCCGACTCATTGTTTTCTTTCTGATTTCCACCCATCTTTGGCCTGTTGCTGACGTTTCTAACAGTTGCATGAAATATGGCCTAGCTTCCCGTGAGTCCAGTACCGTCGTTAATTTCATTTATCGATGTCGTCAATCCCCACTAAATACAAGGGTTTTTCCAACTCTGACATCCCGCCACTGCCTTAAGGGTTTTGGCTATGGGGTCGCCAATCATTGGATTCATGTATCTGATAATTGTACTCAGCATTGTTGACAGGATCAGCTGCTGCGATCATTTGCGGAAGGTCGTCTTGGACATTGGATATGGCAGTTTCTCACCGGATGTTGCGTTTGAGGCTATTGTAGTAGAACAGCTTTCTTTTGGGACAAGGTCACTATCAATGATGATTTGTGGAAACGTTTGTGTATTCTGTCGCGCTAGACTATTGACACAAGCGTTTACTCTTATACTATGCATCGGATCTCTTGTTCATGTTTTCAAATCATGCAAGTATGGCACACACAAAGTCTGTCGAGTTCTCCAGCAGAGTCAACTAAGTATGCAACGTCAGATTGATGTGCTCAAGAGGTAGAGCACCTGCACTCGAATAGGTGAGATCATTCGTGCGAGCTATTCATCCATCTCTGTTGACCTCATGCTGGCTTCGGATGGACTTTAGATTGGACCATCAACTTAAAGCCGTGTCATGCAAAAGCGAGGCCACGAGGTCAATATTCATCTTCTTGTTGTTAACCCCTACGAAGGTTAAATACACCTCTAGACTTGTCAGCCCCAGCCAAGCCGTCGGTCCTTTGAAGTTAACATGATCAAACAGCTCCGGAAATTTTGGCTGAATACCTAGCCCCCTCAAGAGTTCAAGATTTCTCTCAGTGAGTATTGCTTTTTGCGTGTGCACATTATCAAGCTCTTCCATCGCCAAGTTGAGTTGTTGGAGCAGATGGGTATTGTGACTCTCGGGTCCCGACGACTTCTCATGCAGGCCTTTATTAATGCAAGCCTATTTTGGTGCCTCCCATTGTACCACGTGTCACCCCCATGGACAATGGCAGAGGAGAAAAACTCACCGATCCCAAGGGGTTAATCACTAGGTTGGCCATTTGGGTTGTTGGTGCCGTGCCATTGAGTACAAAGGTTGTTAATACAGCATGTTTTATTTTTTTTATATCATCGTTGATTGTATGGTGTTGTTTGTCGGGGTCTTTGTTGGCTACTGCTACTCATTGCTGGGTGGACTACTTTCGTTCACATTTGTCGTCGCAAGGTTTGCAGATTCTTGAATGCTGGAAATGCGCTAAAGAATTATGTGAGGTTTTCCTTCTTTGGTTAATGCTTCAGCCATCCTAAAGCAATAATGTGCTCTGATACCAAGTGTCGTCTCGGATGGAACATGGGTGAGTCACAGGAATGAGGTCTGTAGTAGAAGAAGATCCAAGGATTTGGGATTGTTGAATATTTTCTATTTCTGAACAAGTGTAATTTGATAAAAAAGAAAGTGCCGAACATACCAAAGATAAGGAGTAGAAGTTTATTTATTCGCAACCTAAGCCAAGCGGCAAGGTCATGATCAAACCAGCCATATAATTAAGTACATCTCTACGTGTACACGTATGCACTTGTGTATATGTGTGTATGTGTATTTGTGTTCTTACATGCACATGTAGACGTGTCAATAGAGTGCTCTCATACCAAAAGAAAATATGTCTGATGCTCTTTTTTAACAGAAACATATATTGATTCCCACCCATCTTCATGCTAAACTGTCCATTTCCTTCAACACCATAAATATAACAATGGAGCATCCACTATGCATTGAGCACATACCCTTGAAAACAGAAAAAGGAACATGAAAAGATGCACGTCAACACTATAACCAACAGGGACAAATATATTGCCATTACTGAGTTTCTTCTAACGAAGAAGGCCATCTTTCAATGGGTTTGATGTAGATCATTTGAGTTTGAAGTGGCTTCTAGGTGGTTTTGTTTTCACGCATGGGGGTTCCAATACATATGGTCCTACTGAAGTACATGCCGTGCCCCATTAATGTGGGTTTAGGCAAGAGCTCGTACATGAATGAGAGCCCAAAATGTTGGTTTCAAATATAAGGAGTGATTTGTCTTCTTTTATGTCATCGCAAATATATCATAGTTCCATAAAAATAATGATTAAATTATGGCTATGATGTAGTTAAAGAGTTACGTTGATGCTTAAGATAATTATTTTGTGTGCATAAAATAGAATAAGAGTGTTTTCAACAAGTAACTAATGTGGATTTTTCTGGTAATACAATGTGTAACCACTTGGGACATTCCCCCAATGGTCCAAGTAGCTACATAAGAATCCATCATTCGCCTTAAGAGTAAAGAAAACGTCTTGTGTGCTACATGTTGAGGCAGCTTGATAAAACGGCATGGGTCCTCAAGAAACTCGAAATTCCTAACCAGTATCCAATGGTGACTTGTAAGAGTAATGTCACTTTCAATTATGTTTGGCACCTTACATGTGTGATACAATAGATTCATGCCGGAAGCATGGCCTTGCACCAATAAAGTTGTTTTCCATTCCCAACATGGTCCATAACTGTATTGCAAAAATGAGCCCTAAGAAAGGTAATGGATATAGATTTAACCCATAGTGTGCATGTGTCTTGAATGAACGTAGTGATTTTGCTTTTTTCCATTCCATCCGTAAATGGATGTCTTGTTAGATCGAGGCAAGATTAACCAGACAGCGTTATCCTAAAAGGTCACAATGGAGCCTACGTAAAAACTAAGTCAACAAGATGGTTGAATTATTCTACATTATCAAGAAGAATACAATCACCAATGAAGTTTCCACATGCATACAAGGACATCTAAAGTACATTCTAATCTACCATTCACATACAAGTCCGGCATACCAAGAATGGTTGACGCAAAGGATGCACACCAAAAAGCAACTCAAGAAAGTGATCTTCTTGTAGAATTATAATTGTGTGCGATAACGTATGTGAAGGAATGATGAATGCATGTGGCTAGGCCAAGATTCCTATATGATGATAAATAGAGTTCAAGTCACATATACCCAGTTTTTGGAGCGATATAGCTGATATGCCAAAGTCACGTACGATATAATGCAGGTATCAACGCCGAGCGAGACATAGCACAGATATCAACACCGAGCAAGAAAGCAGCGAGCCCCCCGTGTGGTGAAATATAATACCCATTTAGGAATAAAAAAAATAGCTCCGTGGCCCATGCACTATTCGCTGACACTTGAATAGTGACGGAGCGGAATCCATAGGCCCAACCGCCGGTACATCCCCAAACCATCGGCGGTGGCTCAAAAGCTGCAGCTTGTACTCCCACTGTTCTGTACAAAGCAGATTGTCTCGGGCCAAGGTTCGATGTCAAATAATGCAAGCTTTTGTTCCATTTGCATGAATGTTATGCAAGCGCGAAGGCAATAATCACATGTCATCGGATATGTTTTGAATGAATGGGTTCGCACCGTTAGTGAAAACCGAGCAGGTCCTAGTCAGCATCGGTGACAAGGCACTATGCCAACCGCCACCTCGCTGGCAACAGCGTACATAATTGATGTGACATAGTCGAATAGGTGCGGAAGCCCAACTGTAGCATGATCCAAGCTCAGAATTACAGTAATATGCAAAGCGCAGAGCAATTTGAACTTCACGTTCATTCGGCTCAATTAAATCCTAGGTCATGTTGTCATTGTACCACTTGTCGTTGAAGGGTCGTCCACTGCCGCCGCTCAAGAAATGGGCAGTTG
>SZWC01003627.1:158853-171693 GCA_023375785.1 Penium margaritaceum
GTAGCATGATCCAAGCTCAGAATTACAGTAATATGCAAAGCGCAGAGCAATTTGAACTTCACGTTCATTCGGCTCAATTAAATCCTAGGTCATGTTGTCATTGTACCACTTGTCGTTGAAGGGTCGTCCACTGCCGCCGCTCAAGAAATGGGCAGTTGCTGTGGACGATGCCAGCATCATGGACTTGTACGATGCATGGGTCGAGTGGGTAAACATCAAGCGCATGTGGGACTCAAAGGGATTTGGCCCATGTCCTGTTGACCCATGTAACACGTGGTGGTTCATGGATGTCAAACCGCCGGATCATCGTCCAACATGGTGTCCACCTCACAAGGAGCCATGGGTCCATCTGGACCCAATGTGGTGTGCCAGGTTGTAAAATGTGAAACATTTGACGTGACAAACAACGTACTAGGCACGTTTCAATGATGAACCATCGTACTGACAACAGTTCATAAGGGTCGAGTTCTTCATTTTCTACTTTTACTTGAATGTCAATGTTTGCACGGGCAAAAATGTCTTGTTCAGATCCACTTTTGCTCCGAGGTCATCCCATGCCGCCGCTCCAGTTGTGGGGAGGATATCCGGATGCTCCTCAAGTGGGTGCATGGGGAGAAATCCTTCCCCTACGTCCCTGTATGGACCCGTTTGATGCATGGGTCACGTGGAACAATATCAAGAGCCTGTGGAGCTATAAGAACTTGGGACCTTCTCCAAGTGACCCATTCGACACGTGCCACATCATGTGTGTGAAGCTTCCCCATTGTCGTCCGATTTGGTGTCCACCACACTGGCAGCCCTGGGTCCATCCGGATCCTCTCTGGTTTGCCTGACTCTGATCCACTTAGGCCAATGAAGGACACGACATATTGCGTGTATTGAAATGACATTTTATTTGTGAATTCCCCGGTATTCATGTACTATTCCGGTCTCATTTAACACCGTCATGACAGTTGTATCAGTATTCTATCAACGATCCTTTACAACGTTTATGCGAAGAATTAACGAGTGTCGTAGAACATTGGACAACATGGAAACATGTCATGGTCACTATCAACTTTGGACAAGACTCCTGTGACCATTGGACATGAGAGGCGTCTAGCATTTGTAGTTACCAAAATGACCTCATTGGGTAGGGCTGATATAAGTAGAATACATGTAATACCTCCTCTAGCCGGTAAACGATGCATTCTTCCATAAATTTCAACAGTCATGGGCCAGGTATATAGTGACATGGCAAGCATGCCAAGCATGAATGGGAGTGTACCACCAATGAATAATGTTCATAACCAAAGGTTAGGAAAACTTTTGCAAGACAGGTTTCTGCAGCCTAAACATGACTGAAATGGACCAGGATTCTCATTCACTACCCACTGCTAAACTCAGGAGGGGGGGGGGAGCGTGTGGATCCATCGAACGATGTCACACATGGGGCACACTGGCCAGGACTTCCAGACGCCAGTGGAGCATCGGGGTCAATGACGATCCCATCATCGATTTCTGTGACAACATCATGGAAAATGTTTTCACGAATGTAGTCCAATGGAGTTACCATGTCATATGGTTCAGGAAACGTGCTATAATACAACCTCACCTGGAAAGGCCTCCATTCTGAGTGCACTCTTGCCATCAAGTAACATGTGCCAACTCCACATAGAAATGAAGTGACTATAGGCAGTGCTGCGGGGAATTGCGTGCTCGTGAGAATGTAACAGAGAAGTAGAAATGTTTGTGTTCCGACCTTTAATACTTTGCATACAAGCATAGGCCTCGTACATGTAGTCAGTTTAATGTCGGAATTCTATGTTATGTACTAAGAATGTTTAGTTACACACAATTCTTCTATTTCCTTGAAAGATTTGCAAGGAAGTATAGTTGTGGAAGTATACTTTAGAAAATGACATACAAGAGAAATCAAATTTGATCATGGTCACGAATTCACACCCCCTCTCACACAACCTTCTCTACATTGGCTTACAAAGACTCAGGCCCTCCAGTCCCCATGCCGACACAACCGTAGACCTAGAACTTGGCTATGCTGTGAAAGTAGGTATGCGGCCAAGGACCTCTCCCCTGTAATCCTGCACAATGACATGTACATGTTGTTAGAAGGATGTTTTTTGCATTCAAAGGAATAATTACAAATATTGTACTAGCATGTAAACTGGTGTTTTAAATATTTGTGAATAACTTATTTTGTGTTTGTGTTGAATTAGTATTCTAGGTTTTGTATTTGTGCCGAATTAAGCTTTCGCCCGTTTTATGTCTCGCGCGAGTATTGTCTGTGAGCTGTTCGAATTCCGGCGACGGTCTTAGAGTTTGCGCATGCCGATAGGAGGCGCCGCTTGAGATTTTGAACTCCAGAGTTCAAAATTTCATGCTGGATGTCATCTCAGGCATCCGAGCCCAGACTATGAGTCCCTATTTTGTCTTTGTGACAAATCAAAATCCATGATTTTGTATTTGTGCCGAATACCCGATGCCTCTGCATCATTTATTAAAAAACTAAAATCCAAATGCCTGATCAATTCACGTCCTAGTATGGTATAGCTCTCAAAATGCTAAACGAAGTACCTCACCTTACATCCCAAGTGCATCTATGCCTCTGACTTCATGGCTATCCTCTTCTACCTCATCCTCATCATCGGTATCCTCTTCTCAAGCATTATCTTCTTCGTCTTCCTCCAGTCCACCATACTGTTCCATGAGTTTGGCTCCTTCTGCCTCGTGCTCTTCTTGTGTCAGTAATCCATTATCTGGTTCTATCGCGAGTCCCAAGGAGTCCTCACTGCCACTATCAGACACATCGTCATCGAAGTCATCTGCTGCTTCCTTAGAAGTCTCTTTGTCTGTGGAGGACCCCCCTGGGCTGAGCTTCGGGATCATAGTCTTCTGGATCAGAGTAATCGGTTGCTGCCCCTTATGCTGCATGTCCACCACTTGCTATGTCATGTCCCGCTCTTTGTCTCCCTGCTCCTGTACCTACTGGTGCTGCTACTGCTTCATAGTCTGCTCCAAGCGCTACTACTACTTCATGTGGACGCGGTGCAGTGGGGTTGGGGTACCTCTTTTTTGTGTGGCCCTTACGTCCACACTTGGGGCAGATGAAGTTGTGCTTGCGGAGGGGCGCATGCTCCAAGCAGGCACTCTCGGGCCTATCACAGCCTCGCCGCGGTCCTGGTTGCCCCCAGCCGAACAGAGCAGCGCGAATAGGGGTTGCGGCCATGGACGGCATGGGAGTTTTGTACGTCCTACTCCAGTACATCACTGTCTGGCCGACGTTCACGTGGGCGGTTGGGCCTTCGCCCACCTCCATCATCATGGCACATGCATGCTGGCAAGGTTGGCCGTACTCGTACCAGTGACCACACTCACAACTTGCCCGAAAAAGATCCACCTGCCGGCCGACGTTAGTTGGGCCACGCACAATAGCAGTGTGCGGCCCCTCCATAGCCACGTCGTAGTCGTGAGAAACCGCCCATGTGTAGGAGCCTTTTTACGTGGGCCAGGGGAACCGTCTTGGTGTAGTTGACGATCTGCTCACGCTGCTCTCTTATGATCCTTTGTACAAAGTAATTCATATGCAAGAAGCACTAGAAGGGGTACAGCTTGCGGATGGACTTGAGGTGGGAGTTTAGAGACTCGGGCACGTTGCTGGTGATGTGTCCTCCTCTAGGAACAGGACACATGTATGAATTCCACTTCTGAAGGGATATGTCCCCCTGTCCGTCTGGGCCTGGGATGAGGTAGTCTGCTACACGGTCACTGACTGGCTGCAGGTGGCGTGTCGCTTGGTGGAACTGCTCATGGATCAAGGCCTGGGCGCACCTCCATGCACGGTAGACAGCCCTCTTCCTGAACTTCTTTTGCACGTTCCTCCGCATATGCCAGGCACAATACATGTGAGTTGCACCAGGCAAGTGTCTCTCCAGAGCCTTTGCCTGGCTAGCCTCTCTGTCCGACACTATCACTGTACCTGGAGAACATGCTGTGAGGTAAGCACATGCCACAAGTAAAACCACGTCCATGTTTCTTTGTTCTCACGCGACTCAAAAGCCCAGGCCATGGGGCACGCATGTTTGTTTGCATAAAAAAACCAAGCGACCAACATCACTTGATTGTGGTCGTTTTTCAGAAGGGTCCCATCCATAGTCATGATTCGTCGTGAATAGTCCCAGTCAAGGTGTGTTGCTCTTGGAGCCACAAATGCCGACTAGAATTTTTTGTTGGCGTCCATCTCGCCACAACATGAGTTGCTGGATCCATGTGTTTCACCTGCACAAAGACAGCAGTCATAAGTCAGAAATACATAGACAAAGGATACATAAATGGTAAACATCCACGTGCGGAAGGTCATGGGATATACCTCTTCACACAGCGCTGGAAAGTAGGCCCAGGACTTGGCCTTGGCTCCCACCAATTGTGCATGAGCCATAGACCATGCACGGTACAAGTTGCAGTTTGCCACTTGAATCCCTGCCGCTTGCTTGATGATGGCTCGCAGTACCAACGGCGATATTGTTGGATCGCGGGCCATCTAGGAAGAAATATTCCATGCTACCCACCTCGTTCTTTGCATGGGGCTCCCACGCCCAATTGTCAGTGTTCAGCTATGGCCTTCAGTCACATGGGAGAGTTTGTATTCCCCCAGCTTCAAAGATACAACCACTCGTATGTTCCATGCACAACTTCATGTCACTGATTCGACACAGCGGATGTCAATACGTCCCGGCTCGCTACAAAGCCACGACAGCCCGAAGTGGTGGGAAATTGCATAGTCCTCAATAAACGCTCTACGAGCAGCCATATTGCAAAACACCTGGCCCTCCTCAAGCTCGTCACCGTCGGCCTTCCTCTTCTTTGTTGGGCCATCAAGGAATCTGTCCGACGTACCTGTAGAAAACAACGAGAGTGAGTTTATCATCATTCACTCAAACGTTAGGGTGGATAGGAGTAGGCTAGTAGACTGCATATACAAAAAGGCATAATATGGCAGACACAATTTACCAGTGGAAACACAAGGACAGAGAACACGGTGTCTGCCCCAGGACAACTGTGTATAGGTCGGGGCCTCGGTCTGGTCTGGAGAGCGGGGCTCCATCCAAAACAGTCGCATGATCCCCATTGTGTCTTCATCCCAATGCCATTCCCACTGCTCATAGTCCCGATCTCAGTTAAGCTAGAAGAAGAGTTCTTCTTCAGCACCTGAGTCGAAGTTGAGAACGTGGGTTGTCGGAGGAGGGGGCCGAACTGGAGCTGACGCTAGAGGAACTCCGTATATGGGAGGCTGAGGGGTAGCTTCCTGAGGTGTTGGTGCTATGCATGGTGTCACAAGAGGTGCAGCGGGTGGTGCAACGGTTGGTTCAGCGGGTGGTGCAACGGGTCATGGAGTGCGTGGTGCCGTAGGAGGTACAGCGGGTTGTGCAGCGGGACCTGCATCGCCTGGTGCGGCATGAGGTGTAGCGGGTGGTGCAGCGGGTTGTGCAGCGCGTGGTGCCAGAGAAGGTGCAGCAGGTGGTGTTGCAGGTAACGGAGAGGCGGGTGGTGCAGCCGGTGGCGCCACGACCCCACCACTTGGAAGCCACCCCACAGACGTGGGTGGCGACGGTTGATCCTAATTGCGCCGCCTTGGGTATGAAGGAGCAGACACAGATGTTGTGCCTGGGGCCGGTGTGGTCACATGATGAGGAGGTAGCACCCGTGGCACACGGAACTGAGCCACCACGGGCAAGTCACCCTAACCGCCAGAGATTGCCCGTCATCATGTATGTGGGCATGGCAGATGTGAGAGCGCGGCAGTTGTAGGATGCACTACCTTGGCACATGAGAGGGTTGGGAGAGTGCTCATCCTAGTGGAATCTCTAAGGACCGGTCGGGCAGAGGCCGGAGCCTCCGCCCTCCGGGCACTGGCCTGGGTTTTGGGTGCCATTGCGCCAAGAATGGGCACCTCAGCATTTTCTCAACATAATATATGTCTCACGTACCTGCACTTTGACTCACCTCGCTTGATTACGAGAGACAAAGCCATGTTCACGCCCCACCTCAATCACACAAAACACCGGCATCGTCGCAGGTCTGCACCGGAGAATCTGAAAGTGAAACAACATTGGAAGAGGGGGGGGCTGTCCCTACCCACCATCCATGTTCGAGCGACCATGGCACTAACTCGCGGCTACTACATGTCATGCTCACGAGGATTCTCTCTTTTGTCTAGGCGTGTCATGGACCAATACCCGAGTGCGACGCCGTGGTTTGTGCACATGCAGGTTCGGGAGACAGGCTAGAAATTACGCATGCAGACCGTGTTCTGTCCGTCGTATTGACAACGTGTGTAGGTAATGTCAACATGGCATATGAGACGCATCACAGAAGGGACCTCAACATCAGTTCTCTGAAGGGAAAGTACATACCCCATTTGTTCGTGAACTGGAAAACCACCGAACCAACTATTTTAGTAGTAATGTGTACAAAATTAAAAGTCACATACTTAGGCATGCAGCGCATGATTGTATGGACTGCAAGAACGAAACGCAAAAAGCGAGTTCGCCTGAAAATAATCAACAAGGTGTCCACGATGCCACGCATATGACGCACATACCGGCAGTTCTTGATAAGTGAAAATAACACGGGTGGATGGTTCCTTTCCTAGAGAACGACAGGCGGATGGTTGCTTTTGTTTCGAACCATGGGCGGATTGTTGCTTCTGTTCCAAACGACGGGTGGATGAGAGTCACACTCTACGTTTTATGGGTACACCAGCTATTTGACCCTGGTAAATACTAGTTTCAGCGGCCGGGTTTTACTAAAATCTTCTTCTTGATGCCATAAAATCCTTAGGGGATTTTTACCAAGTCACTTGGTTCACATATTCACACATAGAGGTTACTCGTGGTTGGCCATCTCTCAGTTGGCCAGTGACCATTCAGCTGCCAGTGCATCTTCAACCTTTGGTGGCTCTTCAGCTGCTAGTGACCCTTCAACTTCCAGCGATCGTCTAGCTTATAGTGACTCTTCACCTTTCAGGTGATCATACAACCAAGAAGTAATCGTTCTGCTGGCCTTGGTGGTTATGCAACCCCCCAGGTAGTTATGTAAGTCTCTACAACTCCTGGACAGGAGCATTTGCAAAAGTTTACTAGACCTCCTTAAGGTTGGCTAGTTCACTCAGTCAAACATGGATTCAGATTCTCAACACAAACAATCTTCCATCAGGCATTCCAGAGTTCACTCCAAGCTCATCCATCTGGCTCTCCAGTGCTGCCTTTTGCACTTGGACTTTGTACAACGTATAGAATACGTCATCACTGAGGTTCCTTGTTGAGAAGGCATCCAGGGTGCTTGCCCTGTGGTTCAGCGTCATCCAAGTACTACCTCTAGTAATTGGTACGTCACTCAACTTGTGTAGCTACAACTACTACTACTACTACTACTACTACTACTACTACTACTACTACTACTACTACTACTACTACTACTACTACTACGAGTTTGGTTTCCAAATTTAGAGTGAGAGTCCACTGTATGCATTGGGATCTGTGCACATATCCATATGGGATGAAAGTATCCCCTACATCTATATATATATGTGTATATATATGTACTTACAGTATATGCTAAACCTCGTGTCTAAGTGTGATTTCACCCACGAATGTTCCTGTTTTATTCACATGGTATCAGAGCAGGGTGATGGCCAGTGATCAACAACAACAGCATACACAAGAATTACAATCATCATGGATAAAGTGGAAGACTCCCAATGTCCACAGCAATAAGTATTCGTGCAAAGAATGTAACATGGTCAAGAGTAACAGCAAGCAATAATTTCTATACTCGCCACCCAACATGCTGAGCAAATGGAACTACTCTTCTTGGAGTTCGAGCCTCATAATACCCAACTTCATAATGAATTCAACCATCAGATGCATGAAGCAGACATGCGCAGGGAGCAAGAAAGTCTGTGACGCCAACAAGCTGAAGAAAACCTGACTGCAACAAGGAAACAAGCGCAACTGATGGTCTCTTGGCTCTAGCAAGAAGCTCAGCCTGACATCACTAACCCAATACAACAACATGCACAAGCAACAGCTCCACCAAGCTCCAATCTAGCTCCAGCAGCTTATCGTGTAGTAGCTCATCCTATAGTAGCTCATCATGTAGCAGCTCAGCCGACAACAGTCAACCCGTTTACACGTGCTGGAGGAGTACTACACCTTGTCTCCGACTCCCTACTCTCCAGACCTGGTTAGCATGCTAGCCATCTCCTATACCCTAAAAGTAGACACGATCAGCATAAAAAGGTTCAACGGTTATGAATTCTCCAGTGGGCTTTTAATTTTGAAGAAACAACCCGTCTGCACAAGCTGTGGTAGTTCTTCAATGGCCAGTACAAACCACCTATCCCAGGAAGCCCACCAGACTTCCTCGAACAATTAAACTACTATAGCTTCACGGCATACTCAGTTCTCCTCAAGAGGGTGGTAGCACACATCCAACAAGCCCTTATCATGTAGAAAGATACAGCGAACTCACCTACTCTGCATGAAAATACCTCAATCAGCAGTACCGGGCCAACGAATATACCCATGAATCTCATCTCCTTACAGAAATCTCCTACATCCACACAAGCCAGCTCAACCGCAACGGCGAACTCTACATCAACAGAGCAAAAGATATTTATGACCAGGTCACCGTCACAGACTCAACTCTTCTGGAAACCCTCTTTGTGCCATACATCGTAAATGGCCTTGGTGACCAATGGAAGATGTGAAGTGAATTCTTTGATACACTCAACCTCACCTCCTTACTGAAAGTTTTGTCTGCATAATGCTCCTTCAAAAACAACGTGAAAAGCAACTTGAATAGCAACACGGGTAAGCACTCATCAATCTTTCTCACAGTGGCTCCAAGATGTTCTCTAAAGTGAATGACAGTTCATACTTGGCCTCCAACTCTTATCCTGGGGCATTGAGCCAAGCCACAATGTCCTCGTCAATATTCAAGTGTGTATCACTAAATAAACCGCCACCCTTAGCTCAGTTCCCCAAAACTCCGGGCAAGGTCCTGCAGTCGCATGCACATACTATGGTAGAAAGGGACATATTTAGAAGGAGTGCTACACATGACAGTGACATCAACAAGAAAGAGACTATGTCAAAGTTTCAAGGCCAGCACAACAAAAACAAGGAGGACCTACTAGGCAACAACAAGCGCTTCACATCTTAAAGCAAGATGAAAAGGATAAGTAGGAAGATCACCCCAACCATGCAAAGAAAACATGGGATGACATAGGAAAAAAATATGACTCATCTTGTTACGCCAACCTCATTGACTCATAGAAGAAGCATTTTTTATGACATCCAGACATCTTTGACCTGGAAACTGGTAGCAACAAACACATCACTTGTGGTCCCAACACTCAGCACAACCTCAAACCTTACCCCAAAATGTATAAGGTCATGGTTGGGAACATACCCTAATGATCTTTAACTTTGAATAAAATTGTTTACTTGGTGAACGAACTTGAACAAAAACTTCCTTCAACAAATTCATTAGGCATGTCCTAATTAATTCTCTCCAGATTGACAAAAAAAATGTGTTTACTAGTTGGGTTCATATCATCTGTGTCTCTTGTTGCATTGGGAAATTATCAGAGTACACTGCACATACATTAATTCAAAACATCACTTTGTACGATGTGTAGTCCATCTATTTGTTGACTCGACAACTCGGAAAAATGGGTGGCCAAGGACATGTGGGGGTTCCGTCAACGCCGGAGCCCTAATGAACGTGGACAGCATGTGTAACCGCTGGTGTTGAACTGTGTTCTTTGACGAGTTTGAAAATCGTACACATTCGTTTGACGAAAGCTGAGAAACCACTAAAATAACTCCTAGGCAAAAATCCATGATCAAATTTATGCATTCCATGAAGTAGAAAAATTATATAAAAAAAAGATCAGTACGGTAGCAAAACTATCCATCAACGACATTGGGGACATCAAGGTTTGTACTCATAACAGTATCAAAGTCACCATCAGCGATGTCTTTTACGTCCTTGGCATTGCATCCAACCTCATTTCCATGGAGGAGCTTATAATGAATGGACTATGCTTCACCACAAAAGAAATTTTAATCTACGTCAGCACAACCAAAGGAGAGTTAATCCCAGGAGGAGAAAAATAGAGCAACGGCATGATCAAACTTCAAATTCACCCTCATCGTGTGCATTAGCCATTCTTAGCATTTGTCAGCTTGTCCCCACAACATTTAGCAGGATCATAACGCTTTCATCTTCACCTTTGACTTATCAACGAGCAAGAGCTTCAACAACGGGTTTCCCATTACCTCGTCAATGGGAAGCCCGAGGACATTGCCAAAAACGACCAAGGATGTCTTTGCATCAAGTCAAACTGGCACGTCAATCCCTCCCTTTGGCTGCAGAAACCNAATAGAGCAACGGCATGATCAAACTTCAAATTCACCCTCATCGTGTGCATTAGCCATTCTTAGCATTTTTCAGCTTGTTCCCACAACATTTAGCAGGATCATAACGCTTTCATCTTCACCTTTGACTTATCAACGAGCAAGAGCTTCAACAACGGGTTTCCCATTACCTCGTCAATGGGAAGCCCGAGGACATTGCCAAAAACGACCAAGGATGTCTTTGCATCAAGTCAAACTGGCACGTCAATCCCTCCCTTTGGCTGCAGAAACCGACACCTCAGAGAAGCTACACTTGGTCCACATTGACATATACGCACCGTTCACAAATCTATCTCTGGACACAACTGTTCTTTGGTGTTCACGAACAACGCCACAAAGTATTTTTGGACATATCCACTTGTTAGCTGCAACATATTCCTTGAAACCTTTTGCGAGTGGTTCTCACAAGTTGAACAAGATGTCATGACAAAGTTGCAGATTCTACGCTTAGACAATGCTAGCAAGTTTACCGGAAACAACATTGTCACTTTCATCAAGAACCACGAAATCAAACAACGGAAGTTGATACCTCACACCATGTAGCAACATGGACTAGCTAAATGCTACAACCGTAGCCTCAAGGACATATTCAATATCATGCTGCTCTCAGCACAGCTCCAAGACTCTTGGTGGCCAGCAACACTCCAACGAGCAACGTGGATTAAAAATCGTTTGTCCACAGCCAACCTTCCAACTACAACAACTCCATATGCAACATGGCACAACAAGAAGCCTAACTACAGTAGCCTTCAAAATTTTGGCTGCATAGATCTCTACCATTTCACCAAAGAATGGCATGATAAATTTGACAACAAAGTCGCCCGGGAAATCTACATCGGCCATAGTGGCAACCAAAAGGACTGGCTCTTCTACAACATCTGAACGCGTTACTGCATCAGCAGTCGCGATGTTGTCTTCTACGGCACGACCTCTTCAGACGCCCTTGTCCCGAGAGCTGGAGCCATAGGCGATGAACCGACGACATTGATATTGATTTTGATTATAGGGTTTGAGTTGTTACCCGCTCAATTTGTGATTTTATGTTGATTTTTGGAAGATGAGGGACGGGTTCAAAATCGCGGGACCGGAGTCCCTCTTCCGCACATTTTGCGGGGTTTTATTGTCCGGACATTGCGGCAATGCATCCTGATTTCACGGATGGGAATCAATCGCCATGCTCGTTGATCCACGATTCGACGATGCAGTAAGTGCGATGCTTCAGATTTGGTTGAAATGTCGAACTGTTTAGAGCGATGTTTTCGATGGGTTTCCACCGTCGATTGGGTCTTGATTTGGCTGAAACCAGTTTTCGGTAGAGGTTTTACCGTTAACGTCCTCGGCCTTGAACCGACGCTCTGATTTTAATTTTGATTCTATGTGTCGGGGGCGGGACGCGGCGCGACAAAGTCGTTCGCGAGAGCCTGCAACCGTTTCCGAATCCGCCAAAGGGAGTGGCAAAAGAAAACCAAGAATCACATGAGACCCGCTGATTTCTTCTGTTTTGGAGGTGATTTCATCCTACGTGGCATCGTTACCAAAATCTGGGTAACGTCCTATCGGCGGAAATAACTAGAATCAGACGAAATGCCTATGATGTTGATTCTAGAGAGAAACGTGATTTGGGAAGTAATTTTAAAAAAATTGAAGCGCCATCTACAGTCGAAGCGACTCTCTCTTCTTGCCGACGGCACGAGAAAACTTTCTGGCTTTGGACGAGGCGCTGGGTGTGCGAGTAGGCTGCCGAAGTCGACACACCCATGCGTCGCGCAACAAGCTTCAACGTGCTTTCGAAGAATCCGGGATGACATCCGTCAATGTCGGACAGCATGACGCGTGAATTAGGAGGAGTCCTACTAGATGACCCGCTACTTTGAACCGCTTCCCTCCTAATCGAAGAATCATAAACGAATATGATTTCGAGAGGGAAATGTTTGGAACCCTAGAATCAAAATCAAAATCATGACATCGGTTCAAGGCCCTCATCACGGCAACTTCCACTGATTCCAACGAGTTACACAAATAAGACGTTACCCAGACATTGGGAGACATGCCACGTAGGCGCAGCTGGCCTTCGAATCATGAAAAATCAGCGGGAGGGGAATGATTCGGCGATTGATTCTGGAGAACCAAAAAGGCGCAATCGCAAGCAGTAGCGAGCGCTCGCCATACAGCTCGCCGAGCCGCCTCATGCGCCGAGTCCTAGAATCAAAATCAAAATCAATGTCGCCGGTTCTAAGGGCCTGAACCGATGCATTGATTCTGATTTTGATTTTATGGTTGATAGGCGGGAGGGGGCACGCGATAACATCCGCGAGAGCTCACAACTGTTTCCGAATCTGCCAGAACGTTTGACGAAAGC
>SZWC01003628.1:0-11291 GCA_023375785.1 Penium margaritaceum
CACACACACACACACACACACACACACACACACACACACACACACACACACACACACACACACACACACACACACACACACACACACACACACACACACACACACACACACGCGTGCGCGCGCACGCGCGCCCATGTATATATGCATTATTGGTGTCCAGTTACAAATGAGGCATAGTCGTGGTCGTTGGGTTGATTCTTGAGCGACGCATGTGGAGTTGCATTGTGAGTGGTCGGATTTGAGAAGGTCCATCAAGAAGTCGGGGGCTTTGAGAACCAATGGTGAAGATGTGAGATGCATCTTTGTAAATCCAGATTCGTCTCGGTGCGTTGAGAAGTCGCCCGAAATGTTGTGTCACTTTTTTCGTAGATTCGCAAGAGAGGTCAAATTTTTCCGGAGGTTTCAAGAAGGTTCACTGGGGTCGAGGGCAGTTGTGTGGTTTGATCTCAGTCGTGGAAGTGAACATCAAAATCGCGCGACGCGGTGGGCTGTTTGTGTAATAAGAGAAATGTCGAATTGGAAAGACAATTCCAATTCCAGCTAGCAAAGGACAGCCATAGAGTTTTTCCGCTCCCAATGTGATACCAGTACAAATTGATGTCGCTCTTGTCTCGCACCCACCTGATTTTCTCCCATGCATTCAGCATGATGAGCGTGAACCCCTTTGAGCTAGATGTTTTGGGAAAATATAGTTTTAGTCGTGATTTGGCCAAACAAGATAGAGTATTTATGGGAACATGTGGGTGAATATGAATAACTATTTTGCATGAATATGGCTGACAGTACGGTGAATGTATCATTTGTGTTTACCACAAAGTGTACTTAGATGAAAAGTGTCGAACAAGTCCAGAGTATGTATATAATGATGAGATTCACAATGAGGCATATTCTAGGTCCTCGGCATTCGATCCGAACGGAACATGCGAGTCATGCCATGATTGGTTACTTAAAGAAACCGCGCCATGAAGTCAAAAGGTTTGAAGGATATTGAGGTGTGGTTTTATAAAAGTCTATCGTCGTTCAGAACTTGACCGAGCAACATAGAAAAAAGAAGAAATGGTTTGCTATACTTCTGCCTTCTGGAAAGTGGTTGACCGAAGGTGGGGCAAGTGGCCAAATGCCTTTGGCTACATGGCACAAAAATGATGAGGTCATTACGCAGTGGACCATGAATCTAAGAGCATAAATGCTCACTCGCGGAATTTAGGGACTCACGTACATCTCGGACGTAACACTCCCCCCCCTTTAACTGTGATGTCCCAGTGCGTTAGCACAAAAAGGCAAGTGACAATTGTGATAGCCATCGAGCAAATGATGGACATCCCGAAGGCCGTTGTAGGATTCTTAAGTATTAATGTAGTTCCCCTTCCATTGCACTAGTTTTTTCAACTGATTAAGTGACTGTTTTCTTCGACCATAATCTCCAACCTTATATTTCTGGATCCCTTTTTTCCAAAGCCTCTAGGTCTTCTTGGTGTCTTGTTTTGAGGTAGAGTTAATCAAAGAAATTTTATGCACTAGATGAAGTGTGTATGATCTTTTTTGTTGTACAGGAAGCTTCCATACAAGACAAAACTTTTTTGAGTCTTGTGCTTAAGGTTGGTTGGTGGTTAATATCTTGTGGAGGGAGCGTGGGAGAGGGAGGGTAGAAAGTGTATGTCGGGAGTGCAAGTGGAGGTACACAGATATGTGTATGGACTGTGTGAACTAATGTACACTTGTGTATGTTGGTATGAGTTATGTGAATCAGGTTGGGTGGTTGTAAATATCTTGTGGAGAGGGGGGGGGGGGGAGGGAGGGGGTAGAAAGTGTACGTGGCGAGTGCAAGTGGAGGTACACAGATATGTGTATGGACTGTGTGAACTAATGTACACTTGTGTATGTTGGTATGAGTTATGTGAATCAGGTTGGGTGGTTGTAAATATCTTGTGGAGAGGGGGGGGGGGGGAGGGAGGGGGTAGAAAGTGTACGTGGCGAGTGCAAGTGGAGGTACACAGATATGTGTATGGACTGTGTGAACTAATGTACACTTGTGTATGTTGGTATGAGTTATGTGAATCAGGTTGGGTGGTTGTAAATATCTTGTGGAGAGGGGGGGGGGGGGAGGGAGGGGGTAGAAAGTGTACGTGGCGAGTGCAAGTGGAGGTACACAGATATGTGTATGGACTGTGTGAACTAATGTACACTTGTGTATGTTGGTATGAGTTATGTGAATCAGGTTGGGTGGTTGTAAATATCTTGTGGAGAGGGGGGGGGGGGGAGGGAGGGGGTAGAAAGTGTACGTGGCGAGTGCAAGTGGAGGTACACAGATATGTGTATGGACTGTGTGAACTAATGTACACTTGTGTATGTTGGTATGAGTTATGTGAATCAGGTTGGGTGGTTGTAAATATCTTGTGGAGAGGGGGGGGGGGGGAGGGAGGGGGTAGAAAGTGTACGTGGCGAGTGCAAGTGGAGGTACACAGATATGTGTATGGACTGTGTGAACTAATGTACACTTGTGTATGTTGGTATGAGTTATGTGAATCAGGTTGGGTGGTTGTAAATATCTTGTGGAGAGGGGGGGGGGGGGAGGGAGGGGGTAGAAAGTGTACGTGGCGAGTGCAAGTGGAGGTACACAGATATGTGTATGGACTGTGTGAACTAATGTACACTTGTGTATGTTGGTATGAGTTATGTGAATCAGGTTGGGTGGTTGTAAATATCTTGTGGAGAGGGGGGGGGGGGGAGGGAGGGGGTAGAAAGTGTACGTGGCGAGTGCAAGTGGAGGTACACAGATATGTGTATGGACTGTGTGAACTAATGTACACTTGTGTATGTTGGTATGAGTTATGTGAATCAGGTTGGGTGGTTGTAAATATCTTGTGGAGAGGGGGGGGGGGGGAGGGAGGGGGTAGAAAGTGTACGTGGCGAGTGCAAGTGGAGGTACACAGATATGTGTATGGACTGTGTGAACTAATGTACACTTGTGTATGTTGGTATGAGTTATGTGAATCAGGTTGGGTGGTTGTAAATATCTTGTGGAGAGGGGGGGGGGGGGAGGGAGGGGGTAGAAAGTGTACGTGGCGAGTGCAAGTGGAGGTACACAGATATGTGTATGGACTGTGTGAACTAATGTACACTTGTGTATGTTGGTATGAGTTATGTGAATCAGGTTGGGTGGTTGTAAATATCTTGTGGAGAGGGGGGGGGGGGGAGGGAGGGGGTAGAAAGTGTACGTGGCGAGTGCAAGTGGAGGTACACAGATATGTGTATGGACTGTGTGAACTAATGTACACTTGTGTATGTTGGTATGAGTTATGTGAATCAGGTTGGGTGGTTGTAAATATCTTGTGGAGAGGGGGGGGGGGGGAGGGAGGGGGTAGAAAGTGTACGTGGCGAGTGCAAGTGGAGGTACACAGATATGTGTATGGACTGTGTGAACTAATGTACACTTGTGTATGTTGGTATGAGTTATGTGAATCAGGTTGGGTGGTTGTAAATATCTTGTGGAGAGGGGGGGGGGGGGAGGGAGGGGGTAGAAAGTGTACTAACACACAGGCCATACACATATCCATACACCTCCACTCGCACATTGTGGTATGTGTGTAGAGATTTGTACTTGTGTGTCTATGTTTCGGTGATGAGTTTGAGCTTTCTTTGTGGTGATTGGGACAGTTATAGTTGTACTTGGGTATAAGTGTATATGGGGAGTACATAAGGAGATGTATGAACAGGCGAGTGTGTTGAGAGCTTAAACAAACACATGTGTACGATATTGTGTGTGCAGAAGAAGACTTACCCTACTGATCCTTAACTTCGATATTGTTGTTTTTTTCACCCGTCAAATTTCGCCGAATTTTTTCGTTTTGTCGAATTCAACAGTCCACCAAATTATTTTGAAAACTCATTTGTCGAATTTAAGGGTACATGCACGCATTTTTGTTCCTGTGTTATAGGCACGTCTTCTTTTGATTCTGCACTCTACTTCAGATTTGAGCATGTGAGAAATGTGTTGAAAATAGGTACTGAAGTTCGTTTTCGACGTTGGTGTGTGCGAGCATGTGAAGATTGACAAGTCCCGAAGTGGAAAATTTGAACATTGGAATTAACAATTAAAAAAAAGTATTCTCCTTCATTCATGACATGTCCACATAAATCCTACTCTACCACCTCATCCTCCTCCTCCACCTCCTCATCGTGGAAAGAATTTCCGCCGCGAACGGTGCGGCGGCATGCTTGAATGCTAGGTCAAAAACACGCGTGAACCCACTGGGAGCCCCTACGTTTTTCACCATGGGCTCCTCATCCCTGATGTACTCCCATGCCTCCAAAAACCATGTGCATGCCTCTTCTTTGACCTCTTTCATTCCGATAGACATGCTCCCCCCCTCATGACTACGCTCGACACCCCATGATGCGAACAATTCCTCAAGCTTATTCTTCAGTGGGCAGATGATGCCAACACCCGCAGGTTGCACCTTGCCTGTGCATCCTGCAGGAATGTAAACAGTATGCATGTACCAAAAACTGTCCTTCAGCCACAGTTGGAACGACGCACTGCAGTGCGGACGCCAGGTGTCAAGGACGAGGAGGAGACTGGTCTTGCCCTCACGGACTCCGAGCCCGCAACATGTCTTCTTGTAGTAGGGGACGAAGATCTTGCAGACCCACTCCTTCGTGGTGTCAGCGTTCGCCCAAATAGAGGGCGTACACATCAGGTTCCAGCCGGCGTCGCAAAGCCTGCCGGCCTTGTCACCACGTGGGATGCATCTGACGGTTTTACCACCAAAAATGAGCTGCATGGGGAGCAACTCGTCGTTCATGGACAAAGCCATAAGGGCCGTGATCGCCCGCTTGTCCTCCAGGCCAACGATGCTAACCTCCTCGCTGCCGGTCGGCGCATACGTGTGACCGGCAGTTGGCAGAAGTTGGATGGAGGTGTGATCGCCGTTGATGACGCGGAAGGGATGGACACCGTAAAGCGAGACTATGCAGGCTGCCCACCGGTGGAAGGTCAAGATCTTGTTCTTGTAGTCGGCTTGCAGCTTCTGTGCAGCAGTTGTTCTGCTGCGCCAACTCCACCCGAGCTCCCGGTGGACAAACTTCGGCACCCATGAGCGTGCAAAAGCACGCTTCCATAGCAGCTCCAGCTGATCTAGCGCGTAACGCGCCAAAACACCGCGGATTTCCCGTCGGATGACTTTGGAGTTTAGAGCATGCCCCGCCCGACGCGCATCCTATAGCGTCGATCTGATCTCATCGACAATCGCAGGATGGTCGGCAAGCCAGGCCCTCTTCCCTTGACATCCCTGCTTTCGTTTTTTTTCTTTCACTGAGAGGAGCGGATGGTACAGATGCAATCGTAGCAATGACAGCACCCTCATACTACTTTTTCAGTGTTTTTTTCCCTTCTAAAAACCTCCCAGACACAGTACCAGGAGCGAGACGGTCAAAGACATAAAAACCATCAGGGGTCCTAAATGCACGCCTGAGGTGATGTACCGTCGCGTAAGCGGACGGCTAAGGTTTATAGGCCCTGTATATGGTCTGGAAATGACCATTTCCGAACCAGTCTGCATATTTCCTGCGCTTGTGAGAAGTTGCAGAACTGGCGCTTGAACCTGCTGACGTCGATGTAGTTCCCTCCGAAACAGCGATGGCCAGGCAGACTGTGGCCGTGCTTTCGTCGGAAGACTGCTCATCCGAAGACAACAACGATGAGCTGTCCACGTCAGATGTGCTGTTGCTGTCATGGTGCTACCTGCCACCAGTCGGCAAACCAATGACAAGGGGAGTTGCACGACGCAGCCTTTCTGAACACCGTGGTAAGCCCGAGTCTTCTACTAGGGCCTTCCCCTTCTCCTCCAAGGTAGGAGTACGACGAGGACCACGGTCGGCGACGTCCACCGGGGCCTTGCCCTTCTCCACAGTGGCTGGACGAGGGTGCGGAGCAGACTCGGTGTTGTCAGTCCAGGGAAGGGGGGCCTTCGACGAGCTTGCACCAGGGGCGTAGTTGGTGAACACCCGAGGAGGAGCTTCCTGCACCGATGTCGTTGGCAGGCGGGTTTTCTGCTGTTTCTTTGGCATGCAAATCACCAAAGGAACACAAGCTGGAATCTTGAGGGGCGAGTCCATGCTAGGCCCGCTGGGGTACGTGCCCACGTACGCCAGTTGACGCTGAGCGTCGATGGAGTCGTCAAAGGTCAGACGGACGGCCTTGCACGGACGACCAACATGGAGTTTTGGAGTAGGAGCACGTGGGGGGGGGGGGGGGGGGGGATGCTGCCAACTAGCGTTGTGAAGCCGACGACTGCCTTCCTCCGCACAAACCTTGGAGAGGAAGCGATCCATGGCGACAGTTGACTTAGCAGAACAGAGGTGTAGTTGAGTTCACGACGTTGTGTGTGCGCATGAATGTACGTGCACTCCACTTAAATGCGTTGATTGCAGACGCCGATACTCCACAGCGTCGCTGCAAACACCGGTGGGGCCCTATCGTCTGCATGTGTGATGAGCGACCGTTGCACCATTGCACAAATTTTCGTCGTGTGTGCGAGAGTACCGGTAACGGATATGACGAACGGTCGCTCGTCAAAATTAAGGAACACCGAGGAAATGAACTCAGGCCTTCGCCGAATTAAAGACTCCACCACGTCATTTTACATCAAAATTAATAGATCACCTAATTAATTTGAACCAGGTAAATTTTTAACGAAATCAAGGATCACTAAATTCACGAAAATCCACTCGTTGAAATTAAGGATCACTAGGGTGAGTGGAATTTGGACTTTTCTGGTGAACGTGTACACAAAACTCAATAAATAGGTGTAAAATACATTAATACATGTTCATTAAAAGTTTGTACTCGTGTATTATTTCTTTGAATTTGAAAGACATTACTTTTGACCACTTAGTCTAAAGACATCCACAAGCATATATTTGAAATCATCCCTGTATGAGATATGAAAGCTCATATGGTTCATAGTTCTAAAACCATTTTGAATTCTTACAGGTAGATATTCGCTACACTGGACATCTCCGCCGACAAAAAAGACATAATAATGTACCAAAACACAAGAATGGTTGGAACTGTAGGTTTTAGAGCTACCTTAAATATGAATATGAATTTGTTTGAGTCTGAATGAAATAATCGCTTGTTTTTGTACCTTTTCAGAGGGATTGTCGTGACACAAGGGAGAAGAACATTGGCCGCTCAAGAGACGGTGATTTAATCGAGCCTGTCGGTGGAGTGACAGGCTGCCTGCTAATGCTATTGGTGCGCAACTGCGTAATGGCACAACTGCATGCAGTCGTGCTGTCGGCCGGCAGCGTTGTCCAACAACAGTGAATCCCGACGCCCTAGTAGTCAGGCTTCGCCGGCGAAGCCCAACTACTCGGGTGTTGGGCTTCGCCGCCGGCAGAGGTCGATTTATTCACTGAAGAAACATTTTATATTCATACGGTTTGCCATCATCCGCCATTCAATGACAGAACAGAAACATTTAATGAGTTCATTGGGGTCACCAGAACAGATATAATCATTGAGACATTCAGATGGTCGATCAGCACCCATCCACGGTGTACGAGAATCGCACTGATGTGTGCACTTGTGTCAATCTTTTTGTTTCTTATGTGATGTTTTTTGTCCACTTCCACCAACACCTGTCACATGCACTTCTCCATTTGAGGAGGGGGTGGGAAGGGGGGGGGGGGGGGGGGGGGGGGGGGGGGGGAGGAGGGCTGGTTGGCGCTAGAAATCGGAACCGGACCCCCCCTCCCTGTCACATACAAAGTGTATGGCGTGAGTGCACATGGTGGTAAACTCGTTGTCACATTGTGTTGAAGAACATTGTGCATAAGTGCGATCGATGAACCTTCACGGATGTGTCATTAACCTAAGACACTAGTTGAAAGTGAAGTTGAGTATGCCTGCCAACAGTCGTATACCGTCTAGTACACTCCCCACGTACACTTCGTCGAATCCGAGGGGGGGGGGGGGGGTTTGAGGGAGGGCCGGAGTGAACCCGAAAAAATGGGTCTGAGGTTACCATTGCTCCAGATCGCACAGCTTCAGTTCTTATGAGACCCTTGGAATGTAAAACTAAGTCATGCAGAGCCTAGTGAGCTCCAACAATCCCACAAATAGGGTTGGGAAACAAACCATTGCATGGAAGGTTTTGATTTAGCAAACAATTAAGCTTTGTAATCAATTACCAAATAAAACTCTATGAAACGCTTGTAAATTTTACAACAATAGTTACTCAAATACTCAAATACTTAAAAAAAATTATGAAATGAAGCCTTGTATGATTGCATTGAAAGATTATGTGATTTGTGTGATGAAAATAGATGAACGTTCCAGGAAATGAGAATCATGGGGAGATACATTTGTATGAAAAATGAATCGAAGCATTTTGGATTGTGCATTTTGGAAGGAACTTGCCATATCTAATCATTTACAAATGAAATGTAAGGAAATTTCTATGTAACTTCTCATGTATGGTTAAGTGCAGGATCCAAAGTTTCAAGGGTGTGTGATTTTGGGGTGATTGGTTCTAAATGACTTCCCCACCGTCTCAAGTCCATGCAGGACTGTGCATTGAACGTGGATATCTCATGTTCTACCCGCAGTCCTTGGAAAACCTCGCGGAATCTGAAATCGTGTGTAGAGAAAGTATATTTGCGTCATTCTAAGAGTTATTCTTCCACCAGACCAAAGCTATTTAGGTCCCTGAATGGCCGAAGGAAAGCACTACTTTCAGTTGAACGTATAGGGGAATATGGCATGCGGGGTGTCATAGCCATGCCACTTGACAAGGCACTTGATTTTGTTCCCAAGGTATTGGTGTCCAAGGACGTCTTCAATCATGTAGTCCATATTCCAGTCCATTTGGATAGGAAGTAAAGGAGTGACAGTTTGGCCAAAGAAACTCTCATTGGGATTCTGGTAGTGCTTGACCTTCCTCATGTGGAAGACTGGGTGGATCTTCATGTTGTCTCGCAAAGTCTTGTCAATGGATTTTGATACTCGCAAAGCTGAGTAAGACATGATTGCCAGCGGTGAACACGTCATTGCAGCAATGTCAGTTGCAGCAATGTTAGCTACTTGCGTCATAGTTGCATGTGTCTTTGCGAGCGTCTGTCGTGGTTCTTCCCAAACATTGGTGAAGTTCCATCAGTGGATGTCAACTGCGGGCAAATTGCTCAAGCTTTAGAGTCCTATCTGTGTGGCGGGAAGTTTTCGATAGACTACCCCGCATGGAATTTTACCCAATATGGTGGAAGTTGCGGAATTGCATACGAGTTTTGCAGTCGGCATGTTGGCTGCTCAATCAATGCCGTGTGGCTTGCATAAAGCGGATATGATTTGTTTTGGCGTCCGATTGGTCCACTCAGTCTGCTCGTCGATTTGATGATGGAACATCGCTCATAATTGGATCATACACCCATAACCCATCATCAATTCGCACCAATTAATGGTTGTTCAAGCGGTTGTCCCTGTCATTGATCATGGTACATGGCACGCCGTGCAGCTGTACGATTTAAGAGCAGTCGCACTTCTGCGAGTCCTTCTACGGTGACGGTGGTCGTCATCAGAATAAAGTGAGACATGTTTTACTCTTTCCATCACCACAAGGATTGAGTCATTTTCTGGAGTGGCAGGCACCCCTGTCACAAAGTCCATGCTGATGTCGACCCACGGCTTCATCAGAACAGGGAGATCTTGGAGCGATCCTGGAGGCTTAATGCATCAAGATATTTGCCACTGACAAGTGTTGCATTATTTGCACAACGCTTCCATGTTGGTCTGCATCCTGTCTCACCCGTAACACTTTGTGAGCTTGTTGAGCGTTTTGTCCTTGTCAAAGTGTCTACTTGGATCTATGTCATGGCAATCCTCAAATAGCATTCTTTTACGGTTTGTTGTTTGATGGTACAAGGACTTGGCGAGGAAATCACCGTCACAAGTAAGGATTGTCAAACCAAAACTTGGTTTTTTTATACCCCCCAAACACCTCGTAATCCTTCACATATAGACTTACAAGTTATGGGTCTTGTTCTACGAGTCATGTGCTGATCTTGGCCGTGAATTCTGGTTGCCAACTCAAACCATCCTCTGGACTTACTCTTCCAACTCTACACTCCATGTCGTAGTCAAACTTGGACTCAATTATATCCATCCATTGAGTTTGTTGACAGCTCAATTTTAGCTGAATCTTGAGATAATTATGTGCGTGGTGGTCAGTACCGACGACATATGGTCGGCATTCCAAGTAACACCGCCACGTCTTGAACATGTGTAGGACGTTGGGCATTTATTTCTCATGCATCACATAGTTGATTTATAGCACACATAGCTTTTGCGACGTGTACACAACTAGTTTTTCTCAACTGCCACTGTCCTAGAGAAGGACGACTCCGACAGTCGACCGTTGGATCCTCCAATCATAGGGATGGCGTCAAGGTTAAACTACCCCTCCATGATTTTAATGCTTCTTGTTTGCTATCGCTTCAACTTAACTGGGTAGTTTTATGAGTGAGATGAGAGAGAGGTGTTGACACTCAAGTGTGTTCCTTTACAAATCAACGGTAGCAGTTGCAAAATCCCAAAAACACTTGGATGTCCCAAATGTTTGTCGATGTTGGCCAAATAGCGAACATCTCCACTTCTTTCAAGTCCATGGTGATCCGTCCGCCGCAGATGATGTGGCCCAAACCTCAATCGAACGACGACCAAACCTGCATTTTGAGAGTTTTTTGTAAAATCCTGAGAACGTTTTGGAGATATCCATTGAGCTCTTCCGGGATGGGATAATGTATCAGGATGTTCTCGAGGTATACGGCAATGAAGTTGTTAAAGGTGCAAACGGAAAACATTGTTCAGGGCAGCCATAAATGTTTTGGGTGCATTTGTGCCTCGGAATCGCGATTCGGAGGCACAAATACCTTCACATGACTACATCGACCACGAACGTATGTGGATGCAGACTTTCCAATCATGTGTTGCTCCAACTTATGCTAAGCCGAAACCAAGCATGTTCTGTTGATCATAGCAAATGAGCTCTCAGGCACATCTAGGAAGAATGTCGTTGACGCCTCTCTTCTCCTCAGTTTAGATTTCAGCATTGCATACTGCATTGTGTATGCGCTGAGAGCTTCACTTCAGTTCATTCACCTGCAGTGAGAAGTTTATGTGTGTGTGTGTGTGTGTGTGTGTGTGTGTGTGTGTGTGTGTGTGTGTGTGTGTGTGTGTGTGTGTGTGTGTGTGTGTGTGTGTGTGTGTGTGTGTGTGTGTGTGTGTGTGTGTG
>SZWC01003628.1:12862-36079 GCA_023375785.1 Penium margaritaceum
GGGGTGTGTGTGTGTGAGTGTGCATATGTGTGTGTGTGTGTATATGCTTATGTGTAAACAAAGAAAAGAGGTCAGTTCTGTGTCTGACACCCATTTCCAACACTCCCCTATGAGCCACAGACGAACAGCCCACACACATATGAGTGCGGGAACAACACATGCTCACATCACAAAAAGATAATGACTCATGTAGGGGACAACACACACGTGCGCGGGAACAAAGCAAGCGCACGGGACAGCACACATGCGGGAACAACACACGCGCACCCTGTAGGCCAACCACATGTTCAACTGCCTGAAACATCCCATTGCTGAGAGCTTGGGTGAGAAAGTCTACACGCTGCTAAAGAGTGTCGACCCAGACAAACTGAAGCTTTCCTGGCAGCCATGCGTTTGCATACAAAGTAATGCCCAATGTTGATTTACTTCGTGCAATGATGATGCATGCCATCATACTCAGTGATGACTTTTCTGCTCTAGTTTTTGTAGCACAGAGTGATGCAGCGGATAGGGACACGCAATTATTGCATCAAGTGAGAAGGCCACATACTCTCACAAGTACCTGCACTGAGTGCAACGTACTCTACCTTGCTTGAGCTGCAACAAGCATACCTTACTGAAACCTTCATTTGTGCAAAACAATTGTTTTCCCTCGCCTTTGTGCTCCTAAAGGAATTGTTAGGCAGTTGGGTGAATCACATTTGAAGTTCTTTCAGATTAGCCTCAAGTTCGCTGACCAATAGCACACATCTACTAGCTTTAAACCCTTAACGATACGCCCCTCATGGTCAGATTTGTCCAGAAATGAAAACATGAAGGCACAACTTCACGTTTGACACGGCACAAAAACTACACCCCAGGCACAATATCGTCCTCTGCTTCGGCAACTACCTTCTCAGAAAAAAAGGTCACTACCAGGTGCAACGTCCTCTTTAGCCAGCCTTCGTGGAAGCTGGGTTCAAGGCAGTGGTTGAAACCGTTAGCTTCCCGACCATGTTTCACTAATTGCTGATTAGCATTTACCTTAAGCCATGCATGAAGAACCCAAGATAATCCAAGATTGCGCATATTCGCGATGCCTAGATCTACTTTCCTGTTTCAACCAGCTGCAAGGCTGGCCCACACTTCATTGGCATGCAAGTCGTTGTAGCTGGTCTCTATGGCCGCTTTGAGAGGACGTTGAAACCCCACGTCAGCTGGCTGTGCGTTAGACGTGCAGCTTGCTGGATGTAGAGGATGTGCAAGTACGGGTAGTGCGTCTTCACAAAGTCTTGACACTCTGTTGAGGTGTGCGGACACCACGCGTCCACGAGGAGAATCACCTTCTGCTTCTTCACTTCCTTGCCTTGTCGCTGGCACTCACGCTTGTACCACGGGTGTATGATATGCGTTATCCAGTCCTGTGTGGTGCGTGCATTGGCCCAATGATTTTTTTTTTGGGTTATGGAGAAGTGATGCTCCTTTGTTGCTCTATGTGTGTCTGCGTTGTCAGGATGGCACCTGTTGGTCTTCCCCGCGTAGATCAACTAGAGTGGCAGCATGTCCCCCGTCATGGTCAACAACATGTGGGCGGTAATCTGCCTCTTGTCGTCTAACGCTAAAATGACCACCTCCTTTGCACCCATTGGTGCGTACGTGCGATTGCCTGCAAGGGGTCATCATCAGTCATGCAACATGGCAGAATGGAGAGCGGGAATGAACATGGATAATGAGAGAAAACATGACAAAAACGTGGGCATGGACTTACCGGTTGGAACCAGGCCAATCCCGGTGTGATCACCATTGATGACGAATGATGGATCCATGTTGTTCATGTGCATAAGCACCACAACATAAGCAATCCTGGAGCCGCTAGATCTAACTGCGAGGAATATCCTCTCTCTGGCGGCTCGTCGGCGCCTCTGGACGCCGCACTTGGGCATGCGGAGGGGAATTTTTTCAACAATCTCTCCCTTGCATGTGCCATGCCCGCTGCTCCAGCTTGCTCTCACTCATCTTCCGCTGCGCCCTCCTGCTCATCATAGCCGGTCATCGCAAGCCCGGCCTTGCTTGTCGCATACCAGTCCACAAGTTGCGCTTTGGTTAAGCAATCCGCAAGCATGTTGTATGTGCTGGACTGCTGCAGCACCACCTGCCCCTTTTCTACCATGTCTCGTGCGTAGTGGTAATGCACGTCGATGTGCTTCATCCTCCTGTGCTGTGCCGGTTGTTGGTAAGCGAGATGGACCCAGTATCGTCCTCTTGCTCCCCCGTAGGCTCCTGCTTTGGCACCTCCTCCTTGACTGCCTCGGCCAGCGCGATTTACTCTGCTTCCACTGTGGAGGTGGCGACGCAGTCCTACTTCCTGTTGCACCACGAGACCGCTACACCAGCGAGGAAGAACACGTAGCCGGATGTGAGCTTCCGCTTGTCCACATTGTCAGCGTAGTCTACATCCGTGTAGCAGACCAGACAAAAGGGGTCTGCCCACCCCTTGCTGTCAAACCTCAGGCGATCGTGCCGCGTCACCTGCAGGTAGCAGAGGATGCACTTGACGGCCTGCCACTGTAATGGCCCTAGATCAGCCACGTACTTGCTCACTTGGCCCACCGCGTAGGCCAGGTCCGGTCGAGTCGCCACCATGGCATACATGAGGCTGCCCATCCCCGATTGGTAAGGCACGCCTGCCATATCCTCGCGCTCTTTTTTTGTTTGCGGTGCCATCACCACACATAGTTCACAGGTCGTGGAGACAGGACTGCAGACTGGTTTGTAGTCCTCCATGCTGTACCACTTCAGCACCTCGGCCACGTATTTCGCCGGTCCCAGCTCAAGCGTGCGCGCTCTCCGGTTCCGCGTACTCCTCACCCCAAGGTAGAACTCCAGCTCCCCCATGTCTGACATCTGGAACCTACTGCTCAGCTGCTCTTTCAGTTGCTCTAGGCTCGGCAGGTCTGAGGAGGACAAGATCATATCATCCACGTAAAGTGCAACATTCTGATGGAGCTTCTTGCTGCACCGCACGTACACGCTGTGATCCGCCTCACAGCGCTTGAAGCCAAGTTGTGCCATGAAGCTATCCATCCGTTGGTACCAGCATCGGGGCCATTGTTTTAGCTTGTACAAGGACTTCCGCAGGTTAGACACCTTGCCCTCTAGAGCCTCCAACCCCTCTGGCACCTCCATGTAGATTTCTTTGTCGATGATGTCATTGAGGAAGGCTGTGTGTATGTCCATGTGGTGGATCTCCATATCCTTCGCGGCTGCCACAGCACGGATCTTCCAGATGCTTGTGAACTTGGCGACAGGGGCAAATGTCTAGTCGTAGTACTCGCCCTTATGCTGTGCGTACCCCTTTGCCATGATCTACGCCTTGTAATCTTCCACCACACCTTCTTTTGTGAACTTGGTCTTAAAAACCCACTTTGAGCTGATGACCTTGGCATCTTTCGTCCTGTCCACCAGCTTCCACGTTTTGTTTTCAGCAATGGATGCCAATTCCAACTTGATGGCGGTGTCCCACTGCTCCCCCTCTTGTCGCGCAAGTGCCTGTTGTACGGTAATCTGCTCCGTTGATGCAGCCAGCATGCACCGTGTCATGCCAATCCATTGATCGATTCTTGCATCAAAACGCTTCTTGCTCTCCGCTTCATCCTGCTACGGCGCAGTAGTTTTGGTGGCTTCTCATCGCTCTCCTGCGATCCTACTGACTCTGCATGCTCTGGTGAATCATCAATCGGACGGCTCCCTGAGGATCTCTCCCACTCCGGTGAATCATCAACCGGACAGGCGGCGTGTCCGGAGGATTTTTCTTCGACGCCTAATGCCAACTCCACCGGGAGTGCACGCTTCGGCATCAGCGGTGACTCCTCCGATGGATCTTTCCGCCGGATCTCCAGCCCAGCTGCATATGTGTCGGAGTCCTCCACGTTGGCTGTTATACCTGCTGCAACGCCACCCTTCAATGCTGCGCCATCGACCTCTGAGTCCGCCGGCTCCTTCTCATAGTCAAGGAGCTGGAACCACTCCCCTTGTTTTGGATTGTTCCCAATCCTAATGTCGTTGCTGCTACTATAGAAGCTCCACTGCTCATCAAACTCAACGTCACGTCTGCGGATTATCTCTTGTGAGTGCTAATCCTAGAGCCGCTATGCCTTTTGCGTGCTCTCATGGCTTCGCCCGCGGTTCCAGCTTGCTGTCGTGTTGTTGCGTCGCTTGCACCATTGCATGCGCCTTGCACCCGAACACCTTCATCTCTGCCACGTTTGGCTTGCGCCTGCTCAAAACCTCATGTAGTGTCTTCTAGCTGCCCTTACGCTTTAGCACCGCTGTTGGAGTGAGGTCGATGGTGTAGCTTGCTGTACCCATAACCTCCGTCCAGAACCCTCGTGGCAACCCCGCATCCACAAGCATGGTCCACACCATGTTTAGCAGTGTTTGGTTTTCCTGCCTTGCCAGTCTATTGGACTGTGTCAAGTACAAGGTAGTGGATTCCCACTTGATTCCCTGCTGCTTCATCCACCCGCTACAGCCCACGTACTCTCCACCACTATCGCTGCGTAGCGCTCTGACCTTCCGGCCACTTTGCCTCTACACCCTGGGACGTACTCCTTCAGCCAGTCCAAGACCTCGCCTTTCCGCTTCATGAAGTACACATAGAGCTTTCTGATGCAGTCATCAAATAATGTGACGAAGAATCTCAAGCCGTTGTTTGACGGCGTTTTGAATGGTCTACACGTGCCGTTGTGCACAACCTCGAACAGGTCCTTTGCGCGAGCCGTGTTCTTGTTGAACGGCTTGCGCCGTGCCTTGCCCAAAATACAAGGCTCAAACATTTTGTGCAGTACTACATCTGCTGCCGCGTTTGCTACACCATCAATGACGAGGCCGCACACCATTTCGCGCTTTGCCATCTCCTTGATGGTTGCGGTCGCCGAATGCCCCAACCGTCGGTGCCAGAGCTCTAGATCAACGCCTCCTCCCTTGGCCATGTTGACGACGCACTCCTGCAAGTCTGTTGCGTCCAATGCCAAGGGGATCACCTTCTTCTCCACTATGTAGAGACCGCCCTTGAGTCTTGCCTCCAACAAGACCTCGCCGCCGCCATCATTGCACACTACTACGCCTTTCCTACAAAAGAGCACCTCATACCCTTTATCCTTCAAAGAAATGACACTCAAAACATCAGCTAGGCTAGGGACGTACTGCACATCACGGATTGTGCGCGACTCCTTCTTATCGCCCATCACGACTTCTACCTCCACCTTGCCTTGGCCGGCCGCCGGCTCGACTTTGTCATTCGCAACTACCATTGACTTGGGTGACTTCTCGTAGGTGACGAAACCCACCTTCTTGACTTGGGTGTGCTCCTCGGCCCCGGAATCCAGGCACCGCCTGTTGGCCTTCTTGAGGAAGTGGTTCTTGTTGCCGCCGAGGAGAACCTTACCTTTGGTGCTTTTGCCACCGGCCTTTGCCTCCTGCGGGAACTCACGGGCCCAATGGCCCTCCTTGCCGCAGTTGCGACACACACATTTCTTGGAACCCTTCTTCCCGCCACCCTTTCCGCCGCTTCCTTTACCCTTGCTTCTGCCGCCACGAGTTTTGGTGACGAGGGCCAATGAGGAAGATGAGGACACCCCGCAACTCCGGCACTATGCTTCGTTGCAGATGTACTCTGTGAACGCGCCATAGGTGAGCTTGTCCTCCGTCCATCCTCCAAGGACAGTGATGAGTAGACCCCAAATGTCAGGTAGGCCCATGAGGAGGGCCATTGCCTAAAACTGCATGTTGATCTTCCATCCCACATCGTTGCATTGTGAGGCAAGCGACACGCTCTGTTGCATGAAGGAGACGATATCATCTCCCTCCTCGATTTTCACCGTGAGGAGCCACTTCATCGTGAAGATTTTGTTTGCGAGTGACTTGGATTCCTGGATGGCACATAGTTTTTTCCAAGCTTCAACTGCCAGATTGCAGCCTTGGAAGTAGCCCCACTGCGACTCAGCTGTCACAGACACCAGGAGCATGAGCACCTCCATGTTCTTCTTTTTGAAAGCCTACATCTCCACGTCCGCAACAGTTGCCTCTGCAAGTACCTCCTTTCCCAAAATGTTGTCCAACAACCCCTACATGCACGAGGGTTTAGCTCAAACTGCCACCTCCATAGCTCAAAGCCTGGGCCGCCCGTGTACTTCTGAATGGGCTGCGTCTCCTTCTATGCCATATGGACAACTTCTACTCGAACAGGTTCTCAAAACTTCACAGCGGCGTCCAAGATGACAATCTCATGCGCTGCGGAAGACGTGAACCTTGGAGACGATCGGACCCATGGGCCTATAACCCTTTGTCAAGGAATCATTGTGGTGTGGTTCTGATGTTGGTCTGATAAAAATCTGCTAGTTTACGTCTTCTATTTTAGGCTAATCTGAGACTGAGCGTGAGCTTTCTAGCCGCTATGTGAGCAGGACATCAGAGAAAGTCCCTTTGCGAAGGGAAAAACGGCTTTTTTGTTGGTTTTTGTACGTGGACATGCCCAAAATACTTGTAGGGCTAGTCATGAGCTCTCCAACGCACTGAACCGCGTGCAATTTGGCCAAGCATAGCCAAAGTTACGCTTGCCAAAGCACAGGTCTCATCCACCACAAACACCTAACGCCTCAATGGTACACACACAATGTGGTGCCTTTCTTCACGTGCGAAGCACCTTTCCCAGGGCACAGATCCCATTGCACGTGCTGTAGGGGTTCCCTGCACTGTTTCCATGCACATTCCTTACTATTGGATCGAGTTTGGTGATGGGGTGTGACGAGGTTTGAAACCTGTTTACAGACCTGCACTCAGAATTCTGACGAAGTCCCCCTTTAACAAAATGTACAACTGAGTTTTGGACACCGAGCCAGGACTTTGGCTAACTCCCTCAGTAACAAACTGCACTACGGGATTTGGTGGATTATCCACCGGACGCCTCGGTAGACCTTCCGGAGCAAAATCTCCAGATGCAATTTTTGTTACTCGGTCCGGTCAACTATTCACTGGAAGTCAAGTCGCGGTAGGCTCTCAGAGTTGCTGCGCACACCCCAACTCTGGAAGCCCATATCTCCCTTGATACTTGTCCAATTCCGGTCAAACAACTTCAACCGGATTTAGCAACTTGATGGAAAATCTTCAATTTTAAGATTTGAGCAATCCTCGAGCCGCTATATCCAACTGCAAGGAATCTCCTCTCTCTGGCGACTCGTCGGCGCCTCCCGGCATCACACTTGGGCATGCGGAGGGGCAAAGTTTTCAACAGTTTTCCAAAAAAGAAGATGTGACCAGTATGGCTGCAAGAGTTTGGATTGTTTATCCACTCTCTTTCTCTGTATCCATCAACGACCACCAAGGGTTGTACACAATAGCAGTTTTCCACACGCGGTGTGGAGAGCACGTAACAACTAACACGCAGCGCACCCTTGAGATCTCTCTATGGAGGCTGTTGGGAGATCTAGGCTAAGAATTTGGCCAAGAAAGCCACATCCTTTCAAGTGGTGGTCACGAGATACATAAGAGATCTGATCAAGATGAGGTAATTGGCAACATCGACTGCCTTTCTGAGCTATAACTGATCAGGGGACTTCAACAGGCGCTGGCCTGCTTGAGTCATTGGGGTAGAAGCACTGGATGGGTCAGCCGGCAAGGAGGCAAAGCGCTCTCCTAGAATGCGGATATAAGTGGCTTGATTCACGTACAAGGTGTTGCACTGATGATCACGCTCCAGCTCCATATCAAGAAACACTCAAGTTGGTTCCAAGTCGTTCATCTTGTGTGTGGGCCGCAACAAGGTCTTGACTAAGTGGAAAGAAGCTGGACAGGGACAGGCAATGAGCATACAATTGATCTAGACCAAAATGACCACAAAGGGCTCAGAGGGAGCACTCATGACGAATTTCAGGTCCACGGTCCAAAGATGGAAGATGCCTCTCTCTTTATTGGAGGAGATCTCCATGTTTGAGCAACGTGGTGACTGCTTGAGTCCATACTGGTCCTTACGTAGTCACCAGGCCTTGTTCTTGTCATCGATGAATCCTCGTAGTTGCATCATATGTATCTCCTTATCAAGACGTCTGCACATGAATGTGTTGTTGACTACATCTGCTCCAATTTCCAGTCATGAAATGTGACTAGGCTCAAACAATCGAGACCAGTGGTATACCGTCCAAGTAGAGCAAACGTCTGATTAAAGAGAGTGCACAAGCCGTGAAACACGTCGTGACATAGGGGGGAACAGAAACCTCAAGAGCACTGTGAAACTCAAGAGTGATGGGTGTACATCCCACAACACACTTTAGGGGGGAAACACTGGTAGCAAGAGCGAGCGCATCAAGACCAGTGGATCTGCCATCCATAGGAGATGATGCATTTGAGCGTTTCCGGTACTGAGAGGGCTGAAAAAACTGAAAGATGGATAGCTATGGGAGGGGAAGAAGCCTCCCTCCACATGTGTTTGGCTCCAGGCTAAAACTTTTGGTCTAAGACTCAAGATGTTACTTAGGGACATCAGCAAGTGGTGTGGTCTGTGACACCAAGGGAACAGAAGGGGAATGTGCCTGCAACTGTACTAAGATAGTGGCAGGTGTAGACACAGGTGCAGGCGATGTGGATGTAGAGGATGCAATGATAGAAGGGAGTCAATTGGGGCCCTGGACAGGGAGGACCAACTGGGAGATTTACCGGCAGTTGAGGGGACCGGTGGAGAAAGAGAAGAGCCAGTAGAAGTAGCCATGTCAGTAGAAGAAGGAGATGTGGCCCCGGGACAAGAGACTGGGACAGGACCACCCATCCTCCAATCCGACAAATCGAGGACAAAAAATAAGGTGAAACAATATGAGACAAGTCGTGAGGGAAGACGTCCTTAAAGAACGGAACGTTGTGGGATTCTATGATCCCCGACTGGTCAGTGTCCCAGAAGTGCCAGGCTTTGGACGTGGCAGAGACCCAAATAAATGTGTAGAGATGCACACGGGAGCTGAGCTTGTCATCCTGCAGGTCCTCTGAAAGCCGGACAACAGTGACACAGCCCTAGAGAAAAAGAAGATACAAGCCAACGCTCAAAGAGGGTGACATGGTGAGGATGAGGACAGTGAGAAAGACGGTTCCAGACCCATGCTATGTAAGACATGGCCTCAAAGGAGATTAGGGGAGGCAGGTTAGAGACATTTAGGAGAGTTCAAACACCGTCAAAAAGTGTCCGGTTGTAGCATTCTAAGATGCCATTTTTCTTAGGTGTAAGAGGAACCCACGGCTCCATGCATACCCTATGAGACAACAAGAAGCAAGCAGGAGGCCCAATGAACTTGCTACTACGATCATAGTGAAAGGCACATAGACGGAAACTGTAGGCTGGCTCAGCCCGCAGAAGCCAAGACTAATGTGTGAAGCACACATCACTCGTTTGCCGGAGGGTAAAGACCTAGTGAATGATGGAAAAGTCAGACAATGGGCGTAATGACCAATCCCCTCAAAGACATCATGAGCAAAAGGACCCATGACGTCATCATGCAAGAGGTCAAGGGGATGGGTGGTGTGAGTATCAAAAGTGGAGAAAAGGAATTGATGCATCTTATCCTGAGCATAGTCAAGGTATTCAGCAGAACAAGTGGCAGAGAAGGTGGAGGCACCAAGGCCAAGGGCAGGCTGATGACATAGCAAGTTTTCAATGGCTGCAATGTGAATGTAGGAGAAGTGACAATGTAACAATTGTGCATGCACTGGGGAGAGGGAGCATTCAACATGAACAAGAGCAATGATGGAAGTGGTAGGAGTGAAGGAGGGAATGTGAAAGAAGAGAACATAGAGAGTGCCGCAAAGGAAGATGGAATCACTGATGTGGTGTGACATAGATTCAGTACTGCGGCTAGAGAAGAATTCCATGCCCTTGTCATCGAGGGTTGTAGCTGAGAGCAGAATCAGCTAAAGAGAGGACACATACAGTACGTCTAAGAGAAACAGCACCCTCCCTCCCTTGTCCAACAGAATTCAACAACCTCAGCGTCATGAAGTGGGTGAAGTTGGTCGGAGCCAGTGCGGACAAGCGATAGGATCTATAGAGATCAACGAGGAACGGGAGGATGTCATGTGGAGGGTGGCTCCAGAGTCAAGAATCCCAAGAACATCCGACATGTGTAAAAATACAAGAACATGGCTGAAAGCAATGATACTGGAGTGCGATGTAAGCTGCTGGCTACATGCGGCAAGACAGCGGGACAAACAAACAAAGTGCCAGTCCTCAACCCACGAAGTATGAAGAGGTAAATACCGCTGAACATAACTTGACATCAAACCGCGAAGAGCCCCACCCACCTCACACACAAGTAACCCCATGCCTGAATACACATTCTCACCTCCCTGATCACAGTGGTGGTGCAGATGGAAGGCAGAGGAGAGGGGTGCATCCAACTGGCAGGCGTCCTCATGCGGGTCAGGTGTGATGGTGACTCTGGATGACTGGCGTCGATGAGCGTAGTCTAGCAAAACACAAGCCAGTGGGGAGTAGGTGCCAGAAGGGGGGTCATAGAAGAAATGCCCTCAAAACCCTGGGGGCCACCCCTAGGGATAGGACAGTGGTGGTGTCACAGCGGTGGTACTATTGGCAGCTACGTTTGTGAAGATAGAAAAACTGAGATAGAGGCACGAGCAGTACCACCACTCCCACTAGAGGAGTACTCATAGTGCTCCTTCATAGCAGATGCAAGGAGTGTATTTTAAACTAGTGTGGGACACTTAGGGGCAGAGTGTTTGGTGGTCCCACCGTACTAGCACGTCACAGTACTGGAGGGTGAGGTAGAGGAATAGAAGTTCTTGGACAGTCTCCCTTTCCTGTGCCTGCCTTGTCCGCCACCAAACCCATTGCCAGAAGAACCACCTTTGTCTTTCCCGTGACCTCGGCTACCTCCTTGAGTGGAAGTGGCAGGTGCGGAGGACATGAAGGAAGATGGGGTAGAGGTGGAGGCGGATGAAGAAGGGAGTGTACTGGTACTAGTGGCAACGGCTCATTAACAAATGTGTTTGCTCTAGAAGGTGCTCTACCAGTTGCTAAGGTGCTGCTCACCTAACTCCCATCAATTCCCAATGAACCAATGTCCTGGGGAGTGTCAACAGGAAGGACTCGATGGCAAGACACTATAGTTTAGAGGCCTTCACCTCCTTGAAGAAATCAGACAACACAAGGATGAGGCCTTTGACACTGAAGAGTGTTCCTGGAAGTTGTCAAGGTGCTACCTTACCGAGCCACGTAACGTTTTGAGACTAAGAGCCTACTATGTATCCACAATCATTAGCAAGCATGAACAATGTGTTGAACTGAATAGTGAGGATGGTCTATGTTGCATGCCCTGTCACTGCGGGGTGACGCTTAATGAGTGCGTATGCACCAACTAGGTTAGCTGGCATGCGGCGTCCGATGCCGGCATTGTAGCACCCGATCTCATCTGTGAGATCATTGTACTCTCCTTGGATAAGGGCACAAATAGCTTGTGACAACTCTGACTCGACAGGTATGAAGGGTAAATTGGTACAGGGATTGGACACATGGTAACATTCCTAGAGCTTCTCTCCCTACACCCATGTACTGAAGTCAATCTCTCAAGATGAGAAGTTGAAGTTAGAGGTGACGTGGGGTGGCATCGTGTCAAAGTCACCCTCGTATTATGGAGCACTACAAGAGCATTGGCTCTTGTTGTGCCTGCTACGGGGGAAACTTTGAGAGGATCGGATACAATGGAGCTGCAAGTGTTGGGTGTGGAAGTGGGTACAGTGGAGAATACAACAGCGACTCCAGCAGTAATGGAAGCAATTGGAATGGCACGCAGAGTGGGTTACAAACAGTTCAAGACAAATTCTATGGTGTGAATTGCAGACGTGTCCTGATCAGTTTACTCACGACACAACCTCTCTTCAAGTACACGCTTGGAGATGAGAGTCGTTTAGAGTGCAGCACCCTCACACTACAGCTCTACTTGTAAGGCAATGCAATGCTCATCATCTACTAGCATGGTGCCAGTGACGTTAATCTCTCAAGAAGATTTTGGTAGTGTTTTCCTTGCCCTAGTAGACGCGAGAAAAGCAAGATGGATATCTCAGCTCGAGGTGTGTTGCAAGGCAACAGACCTGGACGTACAAACACGTCAGTGGAGAGACAGACAGAGAATAATGAGCAAGAAGGTTCCAAGCTCACTAGGCCTAGCGGTGAACGGGGAAGAGAGGAGGAAGTGCAGCTGCGATGGATACTGTGATGATTGCTACGAAGGACGATACAAAGACTACGTGACAAGCAGCACCTGCCAAGGCAACAGCTATGAGTGTGAAGACTACGGCTGCTGTGAATATTGGTACCAAAAGAGATGACAATATGCCATTGCGATGTAGACGATGAGGCCAGTGACGTAGAAGTATGGATGGAGGCCACTGCAATGGAGAGAGTTGTGGCTGTTGCTGTTGAATCTACTATGTCTGCTGTGGAAGATACTTCGGTAGCTACGATGATTGAAACTACAGTAAGGACCCCTTCATTAACTACGTCAGAAGTATACTCCTCAATACCCTACTGCCACATGAATTCGTGCTTAAATAATTATTTTTAGAAACGAATTCATGTATTCGTGTGCGAGTGCAAGAAGTTTCAAGTTTTTTGTGTGCGTTTCATTAATTATCCGTGGACCAGTTTGAGCTCTTGCAAGAACGAATCTAAATGTGCGATTTATTGCTTCCCGCATGTGGTTGCAAAGGACGTTTCTGGCCCAGATTCAACATTTTTCATGCACAAACTTTGGGATATCGTGCACGTTCCTTGAAATTTCTTTCTTTTTGTGTGCGGTTTGATCATTTTTCGTTGTAATAGTGTGCAAATCCAATAATATTTTGAAAACGAAGTTTGTGTGCGACCCCTAAAATATTTAAAAGCACGAATTCATCTGGCACTAGGGTAGCTTTGCCGGCAGCAGTGCTAGCAAAGGCAATGGCAGCGCTAGAGATGAGCACTACCTCCAGCACTAAGAGAATGTCAGAAGGTGCCGATGAAGTTGACTCTGAGATAAATGCAGTTGGAGAGGCACGGGGGCGAGGAGCTGAAGTCCTGTGTGTTATTACATCCTCTGCTGGTGTTGTCCCATGAGGGACTACACGCTATTTCTGCTGACGTGTCCTATAGGCAATGGAGAAGCTTACAAAGGAATGAAGAGGTCGTTGATCCTGTGGTAGCTCTGTGGCTGATGTAATCTGTAGCATGAGTGAGTCATCCAAGGTCAACTGGTAGTAAGGTGCATACTCAGCAGTATCCTTGCACTCACAATTTTTTGTCGAGGGTTGTATCCTGGCCGGCTGCAGCGAAGACGTGAGAAAACCTCAAGCTCCATTGTAATCTTGTAAAAAAAAAAACTTTCCTCGATGTGAACGCGCTCACGTGCGGCCTTGGGTGATGTTAGAAAGGGCTCAGTGTCAAGCAATGACGTGAGGGTGCCGGCTATCCCATGGCCTTGCTGGGCAGCTATTCACAATGCTGTGCATGTGATACTACTACCATGGTAATCAATCGTAATCCACAGGGGGGCATGCATTTGTTCAATGATACTAACTCAGCCGTTTTTCTTGCTGTTGTTGCTAATGCTGCTTTTTTTTATGCTACTACAACTGTTGTCATTGTTGTTGTTGATGTGGCTACCACTGTTACACACACACACAGGTGCACATGGGTAGTCTGATGCAGGAAGCGCACACGCGGGCAGTGTGCCCACGTGTGCGCTTCCTGCATATGAGCAGGTGTGAGGCAGTCACTGTAGAAGCAGCAAGTTCTGTTGCTTCAATGGTTGTTGGGCCAAAGAGGCAACGCAACTGTGTGCACGATCTGAGATCTCTGGGTTCAAGGAGGCTGCCGACTGTTGGTTTCTGGACTTTGAGTTGTGTGATTGTCATACATTTTTGCCTAGTGACATTTCCTAGTTTTTTCTGATGGTTTGACAGCAGTTATGTCACTCCTCCGACACATATAGTGCATTCTAACTACCCATACATTCGCCCATGCATGGCTGATAGAGTTTTCTCTGCGGTCGAGACCGAGGCACTGGTGGTTTATGCTGGTGCTCCAAGAGACCTCAAAATGGTTTGCCACATGTCTTCCCTGACACGCTGTGCATTCTCCATGTGGCCAAGACCCAGGTACACGGTGGTTTGTACCTTGGGGGATCCAGTTTTGATTGATCGTGTCTTTGTTGACTTTTTTGTCAGACATTTGTAGTTTGCATGTGGTCAAGAACCGAATGCAAGGTTATATGTTCCAGCATCTCGGAAGGCCTAAGCTTGCCTAGCTTGGCTTACTAGTGATGCTCGTTTATCGTCGTAGAGTCTGGATGTGTTTTGGGTACATTTCATGATTTCTTGTCCATCGACATCCGGGCACACGATTGACGGTTCCGGTGCCTCAGGAGACTGCCCTTGTGTGGTTTCACGTTCTTTGACGTGTGTATTCCCTGTTTGTGCCACTTAGCACGACGGGGATGACGGGACCTGGTGAAAAGCCCCAGTACATGAGCTCTCAGAAGTGCTCATTCCACTCCCTTCTTGTTCATTCACGTACAAGTTTGATACTTAGCCAGATTTTTGCGCTTCCATTCTCTCGCTCACTATTAGAGCTCACGTGCTGCCTAAAATGGGCCTGCATGCCCTAGAAGAATATGAACACCGACGCAGAAGAGGTGGCATCGAAGAAGCGGAACAGGATGCCCTACATAAGGCTGTTTTTCCATAAGTAGGAAGTACGGTTGCTTCAATGGATGTGGCATTGCTGCCGTGGGCCTGGTTCCAAATCGATGGCAAGAGGGATAAGCTATTATTGTTGTGGGGAGGCGTAGGCCTCCTTGCTTTGAAACCAGTAAGCAGTCAAGCCTGTTGGGACATGGGATGAAACACACATCCAACCCACACCATGTCCATGGCAACATAATGGAGCGAGCAAGCTCTTCCTTCTGAGAAAACTTTGACGTTAGCGCCAGAATTGCAGCTGGAAGGAAGCACTAACCTAGCCCGCACCTCTTTGAGGCTTGTTACTTTTTCTACCAATCAATCAGCAAAATGCACTATTTTTTGGACTGTGGTGTTTTCTCGGTGAGCCCTGCCAGAGGACCGAAAGCCCCACCACGGCCGACGTGCGTTGTTCCTTAAAACCAGACAATACCAAAATATGCACATTGCAAACGCAGTCGTGCAGTCACAATCAACTAGAGAGTTATGGCTTCCTGAACCAATGCAAATTCTATGCTACTCAGAGCAGCCGCCCATGACAATCGGTGACATGAGTGACGGGGGTTTCTACCGATGGAGCTAGACCCGCACTGCTACCAAGTGGGAGACTCCACACAACAAAAAGAAACCCACGACGCTCACAACAATGCAACGTCCCCTCCAACACTGAGCGCCCGCCATCGTCATCGTCCACCAAGTCCGTCGTCTGCACAAGCATGTACACCAACCAAGAGGTCACAACACAGATCAGTGAGGCAGTGCAGTCCCAAATCACAACAGTGAGGCTGTCCACGTTGCATCCAATAAAACCTGGCATGTGGTCAACAACCCAGAACCACCACACGACAATCCTATCTTAGCATCCGTGACTAAAAACATGCGATCACACCGACCATGAGCCTACATGGATGCACACTTCCCCATCATGTATTGCTATAAGTTATGCTAAGAACAAACCAAGCATGTTTTGCTGGCCATAGCAAACACTCTCTTGAGCACATCCATGCAGAATGATGTGGAGGCCTCCCCTGCACTCCGCTAACACGGCTACAGCTTATACCAGGGCTTCACCTCAGTTCGGTCACCTACAGTGGTGGGTGCCTCTCTCTCTCTCTCTCTCTCTCTCTCTCTCTCTCTCTCTCTCTCTCTCGCTCTCTCTCTCTCTCTCTCGCTCTCTCTCTCTCTCTCTCGCTCTCTCTCTCTCTCTCTCGCTCTCTCTCTCTCTCTCTCGCTCTCTCTCTCTCTCTCTCGCTCTCTCTCTCTCTCTCTCGCTCTCTCTCTCTCTCTCTCGCTCTCTCTCTCTCTCTCTCGCTCTCTCTCTCTCTCTCTCGCTCTCTCTCTCTCTCTCTCGCTCTCTCTCTCTCTCTCTCGCTCTCTCTCTCTCTCTCTCGCTCTCTCTCTCTCTCTCTCGCTCTCTCTCTCTCTCTCTCGCTCTCTCTCTCTCTCTCTCGCTCTCTCTCTCTCTCTCTCGCTCTCTCTCTCTCTCTCTCGCTCTCTCTCTCTCTCTCTCGCTCTCTCTCTCTCTCTCTCGCTCTCTCTCTCTCTCTCTCGCTCTCTCTCTCTCTCTCTCGCTCTCTCTCTCTCTCTCTCGCTCTCTCTCTCTCTCTCTCGCTCTCTCTCTCTCTCTCTCGCTCTCTCTCTCTCTCTCTCGCTCTCTCTCTCTCTCTCTCGCTCTCTCTCTCTCTCTCTCGCTCTCTCTCTCTCTCTCTCGCTCTCTCTCTCTCTCTCTCGCTCTCTCTCTCTCTCTCTCGCTCTCTCTCTCTCTCTCTCGCTCTCTCTCTCTCTCTCTCGCTCTCTCTCTCTCTCTCTCTTTCTGTGTGTGTATGTGTATGTGTGTGTGTGTGTGTGTGTGTGTGTGTGTGTGTGTGTGTGTGTGTGTGTGTTTTCATACATGCGTGCATACGTGTGTGTGTATGCGTACGTGCGTGCCTGTGTGCGTTCGTGCGTGCGTGCGTGCGTGCGTGCTTGTGTGCGTGTGTACGTGCGTGTGTGCATGCGTGCGTGCATGCGTGCATGCACATGCATACGCGTGCTTGCGCACATGCATGCGTGCATGCGTGAGTGCGTGCTGTTGTCATTTGTAACGAACCTGTCGACCTGTACAGTTTACTACGACCACTCGGCCGTGTCCATACCCGTGCAGATCCCTGATGCAGACCCTAGTGATATGGGTGCGTTGTCTGGTGGTAGACTACCAGCTTGGAGCTGACCGACGATCGTCCGAGAGCTCTGGACGCTGCCCGGGACCTCCTGTAGTGTTTTCTGCAGCACGTAGGAGTTCATCGGTGGACTGGCCGTGGGCCCGATTTGTATGTGCTTGCATTTTGTGTCCACCATTTGATGCCAAATGCATGCATGTGACCAGTCGTAGTTTCCGGCTTGTGAATCTGCAGGTCTAGGTTCAAACGACATAGCGTTTTGACATCTGCGCTGAGTTACGGCCAAGATAGTGATTTGGGCCGGTTTTAGGACAAATCTTGTGCTGCCGCGTGTGACACCCATTGTGCACCGCGGTAAGTACTTATGCCATGTACCTGTGATTTGTCATTTCTCTCTACAAATGCTATTAAAGAAATGTTGCACTTTGCCTTGTGTCTCCTAACCAGACCCTTGCTGGTGTGTGTACGACTTGTGATAGACGTCACTGTCTGACCAGGCATTAACCCCTAGTCAGCGGCTGTGTTGCTAGGAAGCTTTCACGCATCTTCTCATGGTATCAGAGTGGTGAGATAGTTCTCGCTGAGGTGCATAGCAGAAACGCAGCAGAGCACCAACAATGAGCGTCACCATTACAGCCTATCCACAGGGACCTGTCCACGACAGCCGACTGCCGTCGCCGTCACCCACCTTTAGCACGTGAGAGTGCATCAGCAGTAGCCACTAGCAGCAGCAGGCGACAGCTGTAGCAGGCAACAGCCGCTAGCAGCTACTGACATTTGCACTAGCAGCGGTGGCAGCAGGCCGCTGCTGTAGTAGGCAGCAGCGGGCAGCAGCAGTAGCAGCGCGCATCAGCAACAGCGCGCAGCAGCAGCAACGCACAACAGCGCTACACAACGGGGGTGGCAGCAGCGACGGGCAGAAGCAGCACACAGCAGTAGCAACATTGAGTAGCAGTAGCAGCATCATACATCAACAGCAGCAACAGTAGCGTAGTAGAGCAGTAGCACCGCAGGAGCACGCGGTGGCAGTAGAGCATAACAGCAATGCGCGGGGGCAGCAGAGCGTAGCAGCCGGAGCGCATAGCAACAGTAGAAGCAGCATGCAACTGCTACCACAGCTGTGCACGCAGCCGCGCGGCTGTTGCTACAGGTGCCGACGCAGCAGTAGCAGCAGCAGCTAAACAAAAGCTGCTGCGGAGCTTCCAAGTAGCTTTCGCGCGGCTGTTGCGGAGCAACCGCCCCCCCGGGTAGCAAAGCATCAACCGCAAGGGTTGTTCAAAAAAAAGGGAGGGCAATCTTGAAGTCACCATTTTTTCTTGCTGAAGTCCTCAGATCCGTCTGACGTCAGCAAACACTTGCTGAAGTCAGCACTTGCCTTCGTCAATTTTTTGGTTGGAAAAGTTAAAAGTTGCAAGCTTTTTCAATCCTCGAGAAACATTGACCATTGTATGCTCACTGAGCTTCTTCGTGGTCAGTCAACGGCCCCACGGCAGACCTCCGGGGTAGCTGTCGGTGTCGCACCCTCCGCACAGCAGTCAGCACCAGCACCGGTAACAGGAGCAGGACGCAACCCCCCATATCTCGATCCTTGGGATGAGGAGCTCGACATGCCACGCATAGAGGGCGGCTCTCATGAGAGTGAGATTGGTGTGCTTCAAGAGCGTCTCCGTCAACTCCACACGAGCTCTTGGCCCCCACACACGCCTCGTTCCTTTATTTACAAGATCCCATCCTCGCCTGATCTCCACCCCGATGACTTTCCTCTTCCCGGTGTTTTCCCCATCCCTCGTTCTTCTTAGACTGTGATTGCTCTTCCTACGAGGCGGCAACCCAAGGATTTCGAGACATCGCCCCCACGATATGTCAACAAGGATGGTTTTGACTGCTGGGAGATCCTTTTCCAGGTTTGGGCCACTTCAGAGGGAGTGTGGCCCTACTACCACAATCCGTATCAGATTACGGATCGCGCAAAGGTGGTGAAAGCGGCCAGGGTGATGCACATAATTGTTTACGCCATGCTGCGCGAGACCGTCATAGAATTCCCCTTGTACCTTGGAGAGGTCGGCACAGGCACAAATGCTGATCCACGTTGAGGCTTGGACCTGGCATTACCCTTCCTTGCTGCAGAGACGCACGCCACCCACACCGCCCACATTCGTGCATTTCACTCCCTTTGTCAGGGATCTGCCAAGTCTACAGCCAACTATTGGCGACGCGCCATGAGCATCTGCACGCGCCTCGGGACCTCAAGAGGTATACAGCTGTGGGCACTCCGCACGATCACGCTCGGAGTTTGCATTGAGCACGCAAACATCTTCACAAGGTATAGCGACGCCGTGTTCGAGCCATTCTCCACCTCCCTGCAGTTTCTACCCTAGGCACATCAACTTTTCATCCAGTTGATTTCCGCGGGTGAGGCAGCCGTGGCTCACCGGGAGTTTCCCTTACTGCAGCAGCCATCGCGTCATGACCGACGCCCCTCTTGAAGTCTACTCCTCCATCCTCTGGTACGTCCTCTTTCTCTTCCACCCCGATTACCCCAACTTAGACACAAGGTGTGGTAGCAGCAGTACATGCAAAGAAGGAGAGACGCAGGCGCGTTTCGGGGCAGCAGCAACCACAACAACAGCAGTCATCGAGTAGTAGCAGTGGATGCTCTATTCACTGCTACAACTGTGGAGGCACTCATCGCTACACCAAATGCTAGCAGCCGCTCAACTGGGAGGCACTCATCGCTACACCGAGTGCCAGCAGCCACTCAACGTGGATCACTCGCGGGCTTCAGGTTGCGCATGCACTACGGTCTACGTCGAGCAGCACATCCTCTGAACGCATGGCGACCACGACTGTAACAATTCCCGCTTCATCACCGGTGAGCAGTGGCGACCCAGACCCGCGTTACCACACCATCACCGAGCTCCGGCACCTTCTCGCCCATCGCTTTTAGGGAGGTGCGAGTGTGTTGTCACAGCCGGGTGGTCCACATACTATTTGTTTTTCTGTCCTTGTTGCTCGAGATGACTCGTGTGGAGGGGCACAGCTGGCATGTGATGACGATGGGCCTGATAGTACCGATTCAGGATTCTCATCTTTGTGCCCTTTGTCGTTCCTCCTTACCTGTGGCCCAGCGCCCGGCTCAAGCCAAGTGTTCCATTGCCCGTTGTACAGTGACGTCCTCCAATCGTCATCCCAGTGGCACTTGCATCATCGATTCTGGTGCCACTCATCACATGACCTATCGGCGTAGTGACATCATTGTTCTCGGTCGGTTTCGCCTGTTTGTTTCGTCCACACAGGTTTTGGTCAATCCTTGCCGGTCAAGGGTATTGGGGTTGTGTGCTTCCGTGGTCCGTCTGGCGCCCTGTATCTTTCTTAGGTGCTTTTTGTGTCAGACTTTGTGCTCAGTTCACTTTCCATATGTGCCTGCACACTCTTGGGACTCTCTGTGGAGCACACTGCACACTCCGCAAGGGTGACTGCTATTGACAACCGTAGCTTTGTTCTTTTTGCTTCTATTATGGATAACCTGTATTGTGTCTCTTAGATATCTCCTCCTCTTTACTCCCCTTCTCCTCCTGCTTGTGTTTTGGTCACCAGCGTTCTGTCAGTTGAGCACCAGCAATTGCATCATTCTTGTCTGTATCATGTGGACTCCAATACTGTGTTAAAGCTCATTCGGACATAGCCCGCACTCGGTCTTGGCATGGCTTCCTTCGAGAAGCCACCAAAGACCAACTGTCTCTTTTGCGCTCAGGGTAAGGTGCATCGTTGTACCTACCCTGACTCTCGCTCTCGCGCACTTTGCCCTCTTGATTTAGTCCATTCCGACCTTCTCGGTCCTCTCCCTGTTGAGTCTCTATCCAATCGGGGTCCATACGTCCTGACCCTGACTGATGACTTCACCCAGATGCGGTGGGTTTATAGCCTATGCTAGAAGTGTGATGCCGCTCTTGCGGTTCGTCTTTAGCAGTGATGGCTGAGCGTCAGTCTCGCCACACGCTGCATACCTCCCACTCGAATCGCGGTGGTGAGTTTCTTGGCGAGATGGAAAATTTCTTCGCCGAGCACGAGGTTTTTCACGTGGTCTCTTCTCCTGCTACTTCTGAGCAAAACGGTGTCTCTCAGCGCTGGAACCGCACCATGGAGGATGCAGTTAACGTTATGCATTCTGAGTGCGGTCTCTCGGAGTCCTTCTCTTTTGAAGGATTCACCTACATGAATTGAGTTCGGAACCGCCTCCCGCACGGTCCCCTTCTAGACCACTTCACATTGTACGAGCTTTGGTTTGGCCACCTTGTTGACCTATGTCTCGCTCGCGTCTGGGGGTCCTTGGCTTCTTTGTCATACACCGAGGACCAGCAGGGGTCCAAGGTCTCACCGCAGGGTTGCTTGTGTGCCTTTGTAGGAATCTCCCCGCAGTTGAAGGCGTGGCATTTTTGGGATACTGCTCGTTGTCGCATGGTTGAGTCATGCAACGCGCTCTTCTTTTAGTCTCTCACGTACCGTCATCTGACATCGATCACGTCACTGTCCGTCACGCACGTTCCCATGTGTGAGGCTTCTCAACGGATGGGGGAGTCTAAGCATACGAGTACCTATCACCTGGCTGATGTGTCCGTTTGAGCTCCCTCCACTTCTCGGTCTCCAGCTCTTGATGACCTAGCGATCATCGCTGCCGGCCCAGAGACCTCTCCAGTACAGCCGGCTTCTACCCCTTTTTCCTTGCACCCTACAGATACCCATGATCATGTACCTATGTCTGCCAGTACTCCTATCTCTGTGCGTGGTCCTGCCTCACGTGCTCCTACTCCCACACCCAATCCCATGTCTCCCACACACACATCTCCTCGGACGGCATCACCAGCTCCTTTGCCTAAGCCTTCACCATCTGTGGTCGTGCTTGTCTCTGAGCCTGAGGTGCGCCCCTTGAGCCGAGGTTACTCACGTGAGCCCGGCGGTCGTCTTGGACCATTGGACTCCAGAGTCCATCGAGTGTCACGTCGCACACCCAGGCGCTCCACTCGTAGTATCGCGTGTGGTGGTCTCGGCACAAAGGCCCTAGGCCTGAGTGTCTGCATTGAGCACACAGATGTACATCCAGCATGCCCCGTAGGGCACCATCTCGTCACTTCCGAGTTTCATATGGCTTGTGATGCAACAGCTGACCTTGTGGTTGTCAGACCTAGAACTTAGGCGTGTGCTCTTGCCACTGAGAGCTCTCCCACTATGGCGCCTGACCCAGGCACACTGAGGGAAGCTCTATCATCACAAGATGCTGACGCCCAGCATGCTTCCTACGAGGATGAGCTTCACACCATCCGAGAGCACGGAGTTTACGGGCTAGTCGACCTTCCACCTGGGAGGAAGGCTATTCAGGTCAAGTGGGTCTTTCGCAAGAAAGTGAAGCCACATGGGTCACTGGAATGCCATAAGGCTCGCTTGGTCGTCAAGGGGTACTCTCGGATCGAGGACATCGTTCACACTGATTCTTTTACCCTTGTCGGCTGTATGACCTCAGCTCGCGCTCTGTTCGGTGTCGTGGCTCAGCACGACTGGGAACTACACCAGATGGACATGAACAATGTGTTCCTCCATGGCTCTCTAGAGGAGGAGATTTACGTGGCTCAGCCACCTGGCTTTGAGGATGGTGACAAGGTCTGGTGCTTGCGCAAGTCCTTATACGGCCTCAAGCAGTCTCCTCGGTGTTGGAACCAGGAGATCACTGGCACCTTGACTCGTGTGGGATATCCTAGTGCTACTGAATTTCGTTTTGAAAAAAAAAAAACTCCCGGCGAATTTGAGATTACGACAACGAGTTGGAGTTTTTTTGTTTCCTTTTGACAACGGTAAGTTAATTCCAACTGGGCGCAGTGAAGTTCCACATGATGAAACTTCGTGTTTTCTCAAAGCTCAAGTTCGGTTCGATTCAGGGGAGAAACTGACACGTCATTGGTTTTTGCATTCATAAGCCCATACAGAATGGCGGTAAGAATGGGACAGATTGAGAGAGAGAAAGTGAGAGATTGTGAGTGAGTGAGAGAGAGAGAGAGAGAGAGAGAGAGAGAGAGAGAGAGACAGAGAGAGAGAGAGAGAGAGGAAAGTCGTCTTAAAAAAATAGACATCTACATGGCAATGTCTTCCGGCTCATAGCCATCAATCTCGGGGCTGGTCATGAACCCCAGGTAGTCCGAGGATGCCATGGTCTGAAATTCCTCCTCGAAGCACTTCATGAACCCTGCCTCGCGCCAAGCATTGCACACCATGTCAGGGTTGTCGCGGATGTGATTCCAGCCCTTCAGCATCCAGCCCA
>SZWC01003628.1:40220-52160 GCA_023375785.1 Penium margaritaceum
GTGTGTGTGTGCGTGTGTGTGTGTGTGTGTGTGTGTGTGTGTGTCCATACACGTGTAGTAATAAAACGCGTACAACGAGTGCAATGAAAAATGTGACACGGACACAGCCTTACCCCAAACTTAACCACTCTCAGGAAAGGGGCGAAGTCCAACAGTACAAATGGCCACCAGGAACTTTCTGCGTGCTAGTGCCTTCATGAAGAAGTCAGCACGCTGCATGTCAGTACCAACCCAAATGATGGAGATCACGTCTCGCTCCACCAAATCATGCACAAAGTGATGCTCAACCACAATGTGCTTTGTGCGAGCATGAAAGACACCAGAGTTATTTGCAATGGCAAGAGCACTCTGGTTGACGCAACGAAGCACAATGGCAGGTACTAACTGGCCAAGCTCAAGGAACAGGCGCTACAGCCATACTGCCTCAGCAGCCCTTGCACCCAGAATAACGTACTCTACCTCCGATGAGCTACGTGAAATGCAGCCGGGCTTCTTGGTGCGCCAGGACACATTGGTCCCACCGAGCAAGAACACGTAACCTGTGCGACTGCGTCCATCTGGGCTCCAGGCCCAGTCGCACTTGTTGTAGCCATCAAGGACCACAGAACACTGCCGGCAATGCAGAGTCCGAGGTACGGTGTGGAGACCACGTACCGTACCACTCGCACAGCCACGTGAAAGGCTCAGGCGTGTGGAGCCTGCGAAAACTAGTCAAGGAGGTTGACGGCAACTGCGATATTGGGACGTTTGGTAGTGGCCAGGTACATTAGAAAACCGATGAACCGATGAGACGGAGGTATAGGGTCACATCCACTGTCTCCCCCACCTGTCTGGGATCGTCCACCTTCAGGGCATCCTGCTCGTCAAGCGTGAGAGGTGTGGAAGTTGTGGCCGGTGCGCTGAGGAGGTCACTAAAGCGCTCCCCCACAACACGTGCGTATCAGGCCTGATGCAGTAGGTGAGTACGATGTCTACGGTCCCGCACGATCTCCATGCCAAGAAACACCACTGTAAGACCAAGGTCCTTCATCCTATAGGCAGTCTAGAGGATAGCCTCGGCCTCCTTCACGACCTCTAGTGAAGAAGACGTGATCAGAAGGTCTACGACATAGACTTGGATGGCAATGAATCACGCATACGTCCGTCCGATGAAGAGAGAGGGATCTGCCTCGCTTTGTACATATCCCGCACGAGTCAGGTTGCCAGTGATCTCCTTGTTCCAACACCAAGGAGGCTGATTGAGGCCGTACAAGGACTTGCGCAAGCACCATAACTTGTCACCGTCGTCAAAGTCGGGTGGATGAGCCACGTGAATCTCCTCATCCAGAGAGCCATGGAGGAACGCATTGTTCACATCCATTTGGTACAATTCCCAGTCATGCCGATCCACTACACCGAACAGAGCTCGAGCTGAGGTCATGCGGCTGAGATGGACAACTGTGTCAGAGTAATCGATGCCCTCATGCTGAGAGTACACCTTGACGACCAAGCGAGCTTTGAGGCATTCCACTAAGCTATCTGGCTTCACTTTCTTGCAAAAGACCCACTTGACCGGAATAGCCTTCCTCCCAGGTGGAAGGTCGACTAGCTTGTAAAATCCGTGATGTTGGATGGTGCAAAGCTCATCCTCGTAGGCAGCATGCCAAGCATCAGCATCCTGTGACAAGAGAGCTTCCCTCAGTGTGCCCGGGTCAGGCGCCATAGAGGGAGAGCTCTGTGTGGCAAGAGCGCACGCCTCAGTGCTAGGTCTAACGGCGACAAGATCGGCTGCTGCATCACAAGTGATCTGAAAATCGCGAGTGACAAGGTCGTGCCCTGTAGGACACGCTAAATATACCTCTGTGTGCTCAGTACGGACAGTCAAGCCTAGGGCCTTTGTGTCGGGATCACCACTTGCGATGCTGTGAGCTGAGCGCCTGGGTGCGAGACAAGACAATCATTGAGCTCCGAAGTCCATTGATCGAAGACAATAGCCAGGCTCACAGGAGTAGCCTAGGCTCAAGGGGCGCACCTCACGCTCAGAAACGAGCACAATCGTAGCTGGAGAGGGCTGGGACAAGGGAGCTGGTGATGCCTTGCGAGAAGATCCAGGTGTGGGAGACATGGGGCTCAATGTGATAGTAGGAGCAGGCGAGGCAGGTCCTCGCACAGAGGCAGGAGTGTCGGTGGACACAGGTATAGTCACAAGAGTACGTACATGTACAAGATCATGGGTATGTGTGGGGTGCAAGGGGACAGGGGTGGAAGCCGACAGTGCTAAAAAGATCTCTCGACCGACAGCGATCATGGCTGGGTCATCAAGAGCCGATGAAGTGGAGGGAGCTCGAACGGACACATCAACTTGGCGAGCAGTGCTCGCAGGCGCAGACTCCCCCATCCGTCGAGAAACCTCACACGTAGGAATGTGTGTGACACACAACGACGTGATCAAAGTCAGATCACGGTAGGTGAGGGACTCAAAGAAGAGCTTGTCACGTGACTCAACAATGCGACGATGAGCAGGGTCCCAAAAACGCCATGCCTTCAACTGCGGGGAGATGCCGACGAAGGCACACAAGCGACCCGCGGTGAGACCTCATACCCCTGCTAGTCCTCAGTCTACCACACAAAAGCCAAGGATCCCCAAGCGGGAGCGAGGCGCAAGTCAGCACGGTGACCGAAGCAAAGCTCATATAGTGTGACGTGGTCTGGAAGAGGAACGTGCGAAAGGCAGTTTGAGACCCAAGTCATATAGACCAAGCCTTCAAAAGCGAAGGACTTTAGAAGACCGCACTCAAACCGCATAGCGCAAACCGCATCCTCCATGGTGTGATTCCAGCGCTCAGAAACATCGTTTTGCTGAGGAGTAGCAAGAGTAGAGACCTGGTAAAAAATCATGTGCATGGCAATGAAGCTATGCATCTCACCAAGAAACTCGCCGCCACGAATCGAGCATAAGGTGTGCAGCGTGTGGCGGGAATGACGCTTAGCCATCACTAGCCATAGGCAAACTGCAAGAGTGGCGTCACTCTCCTGGCGTAGGCTGTAGACCCATCGCATCCTGGTGAAGTCATCAGTCAGGATGAGGAAGTATCAACCCCAATCGGACAGAGACTCGATAGGAAGGGGACCAAGAAGGTCCGCATGGACGAACTCGAGAGGGCGAAGTGCGCGTGAACGTGATTCAGGGTAGGTACAACGATGCATCTTACTGTGAGCGCACAAGAAACAGTCAGTCTTGGGCAACTTCTCAAAAGAAGCCGCGTGAAGACCAGGGACAGGCTGTGTCCGAATGAGCTTTGACATAGTGTCGGAGCCTGTATGATCCAGGCGACGATGAAACAATCGCTGGTGCTCAGGAGACAAAATACCAATGACAAAAACATAAGCAGAAGGGGAGGGGGAGCAAGGAGCAGAAGTTCGAGGGACACGGTACAAGTCATTTACAACAGAGGCACAAAGAACAATGCTACGAGTTTCAATAGCACTCACAGTCGCGAACTCTACAGTGTGCTCCACAGAGAATCCCACCCGTGTGCAAGCACGTATAGAAAGCAAACTAAGCTCAAGGTCAGGCACAAATAGCACCTCGGAAAGATACAAGGGGCCAAATGGACCATCGAAACATACGACCCCAACACCCTGGACTGCCAAGGACTGGCCAGAGCCTGTGCGGACAGAACGAACAGACGCAACAGGCTTGAGAATAACAAAATCACTTCGAAAACAGGTCATGTGATGAGTGGCACTGGAGTCGATGATCCAAGTGCCACCGGAAATGCGTCTAGAGGATATCACTATACAACGGGCAATGTAACACTCGGCCTCAGATGGACACTGGGCAGCAGGTAGGGAGGAACGACGAAGGGCACAAAGGTGAAACTCATTAATCCAATTCGTATAGTCAGACCCATCGTCATCACATGCCGACTGTGCCCCCCCACATGAGTCATCCCGAGCCACAAGAACAGACAAACAGAGTGGATGTGAACCACACGGCTGTGACAACACACTCACACCTCCCTAAAAGCGAATCACCAAAAGTTGTCGGAGCTCTGCGATGGTGCGGTCACGTTGGTCTGGGTCGCCGCTGGTCGCCGGTGGTGAAGCGAGAACTGCTACGGTTCTGGTTGTCGTGTGCCCAAGGATGTGCTGCTTGACGTAGACCGTAGTGCGTGCGCAGCCTGGATCGCACGAGTAGTCCGCGCCCAATCGAGCGGCTGCTGGCACTCGGTGTAGCGATGGGCACCTCCACAATTGTAGCAGTGAACGGAGCGTCCACTACTACTGCCCGATGATGACTGCTGCTGCGACTGATGCTGGCCCGAGCCGCGCCTCCGTCGCCCCTTCTTCCCCTGTGCTGCTGCCGTGACACCCCGTGTCTGAGTCGGTGTAATCGAGGTGGAAGGGGAGGAGGAGGATGTGACAGAGGATGGAGAAGTCTGCAGGAGGGGCGTGGGTGGTGATGCAACGACTATTGCAACAATGTAGGTCTCTTGATGAACCACGTCTGCCTCACGGGCGGAAGTCACCTGGAGGAAGAGTTGGTGCACCCAAGGAAGAAGCTGCAGTGAGGCTGAAAAAGGCTCCATCACGGCGGCACTGTATCTCGTGAAGATGTCTTTGTGCTCAAGGCAAACCTCGAACATGATCATGTGGAGCGCCCATAGCTGTGTACCTCCTGAGCTCCCAAGGCGCGTGTAAATGCGCATGGCGCGTCACCAGTATTCGGCTACAGGCTCGGCAGGCCCCTGACGAAGGGAATGAAAACCACGGATGTGCACGACGCGGATGGCGTGCGTCTCTGCAGCATGCAAGGATAATGTTAGGTCCCAGCCCCCGCGTGGATCAACACCGGTGCCTGTGCCCGCCTCCCTAAGGAACGAGCGGAAGTCGACGATCTAGCACGGCATGCCATAGAGAAATCCGCGCATCGCCCTAGCCGCTGTCAGCACCTGTGCTCGGTCCGGATTTTGATACGGACTGTGGTAGTAGGGCCATTCGCCCTCTGAAGTTGCCCAAATCTGGAAGAGGATCTCCCAGCAATCAAAGCCCCTTGCTGACATACCGTGGGGGCAGTGTCTCAAAGTTGTTGGGTTGTCGCTCCGTACGGAGAGCAACCACTGGCTGGGAAGGACGAGGGATGGAAAAGACGCCGAGAAGAGGGAAGTCGTTGGGGTGGAGGTCCGGCGACGATCGAAACTTGGGAAAGCGAGATGTGTGTAGGGGCCAAGAGCTCGTCTGAAGCTGGTGGAGATGCTTCTAAAGCACACGAATCTTTCCCTTCGTGTGCTTCAGGAGCGTCTCCGCTAGCTTTAGTCAAGCTGGCAGAGACGGCTCCAGGGCGAGTCGCCCTCCATGCCTGGAATGTCTAGAACGCCCCCCAGGGGAGTCGACCTCCATGCTTGGCATGTTTAGATCCTCGTCCCAATGATCAAGAGGTGGCGGGTCGGCTCCAGCTCGGATGCGAGTCGTGAAATGATCTCGAAGAAGCTCCGTGAGTGTACGGATGGCGTCAATCCGCTCCCGTTGCAGGCGACGCATCTCGTCTTGCTGGCTTCGCATGTCCTCAATAGCCTACAAACGTGGGCTCATAACCCCTTCGGAGGAAGAAGAGAGATCTACTATTGAAGTTCATTGGCCACTCACAACTCTGTGCCCTCTTGCCTCCCACACTGTGCACACACGCATGTACACATTAAAGTAACAATGGGATCACCAGGGGAGATGGCCAGTCCGTCTGTGCTGGCTGAAGCTATGGACGCCCCCAAGCTACTGCCAGACCCAGGAGTGCTCTCTGGCACTCACATAACTCTTGCATGATTCTTCATAACTTTCTGATGCGGTAGATGCTAGGGCCCGTACATTCTCACTGCCGTGTCCTGCATCATGTTATCTTTTTTTGCATATTGTGGGGGAGCTGTATTTACCCGGGTGCTGATCCCTAGGGNAAGTAACAATGGGATCACCAGGGGAGATGGCCAGTCCGTCTGTGCTGGCTGAAGCTATGGACGCCCCCAAGCTACTGCCAGACCCAGGAGTGCTCTCTGGCACTCACATAACTCTTGCATGATTCTTCATAACTTTCTGATGCGGTAGATGCTAGGGCCCGTACATTCTCACTGCCGTGTCCTGCATCATGTTATCTTTTTTTGCATATTGTGGGGGAGCTGTATTTACCCGGGTGCTGATCCCTAGGGAGCCACCATGCCGGTCTCGGCCGTGCATCGGTGAGTAGCCGCCCTTGGTTGATTCCGAGTGGTCGGGCTCGACCCCCGGGTGGCGGCGCTCACTCACCCGAGCTCATCGCTCGTGGTGAGCGAGCGCTCACCGGTTGTAGTCTCTCTCGCCCCCCCTTTGTCTCCTCTGTCTCTGTGTGAGCTCGAGCTATGCAAACAAGTTGCCGCATCCATTGCGTCTCTCTCACGTTGGTGCTTGTTGTGTATCATACCCCCACACACCTGGATCAGCTAGTAACTTCCTAGCAACTACTGGTATCAGAGCGAGGGGCGGCTCTCGCCCATGACTCTATGTTCCTAGGCATTCGTGGGTCTCGTGGCCCTCTTGGCCACCTCAAACCACGCACACTCTGTGCACCCCGAGCATCTCCGTGCACTTGAGGCATCTCCGTGCACCCGGACCTCTCAGTGCACTCCGCCGCGCAGCTCCACACACCCCAGGCACCTCTGTGCACCGCTACATCCCCGGGCACCTCTGTGCAGCGCGAGCATCTCCGTGCACACCCCGGGCATCTTCGTGCACTGGTTCTCTCCGTGCACCCTGCCGTGGCATCTCCACGCACCCCGGACATCATTGTGCACCCCGAGCATCTCCGTGCACTTCAGGCATCTCCGTGCACCCTGACCTCTCAGTGCACCCCGCCGGGCAGCTCCACGCACCCCAGGCACCTTTGTGCACCACTCCATCCTCGGGCACCTCTGTGCACCACGGAATGCCCTCCAAAACAAGCGCATGCATCGCGCCGCCATTGCAGCAGTCACTACCTCCTCACCATGTGCTCCCACTACAGCTCCTTCTGCTGGTTCGTCTTCTCAGGCCTCTGCCCACCCCACACAGGCCGCTGGCCGCGGAGGGGGCAGTGGCTCTGGTCGGGGTGGAGGTCGCGGGGGAAAAGGCCGTGGGGGTGGTCGTGGCAGCAAAGGCTCAGCCACTCCTGCAGCTGATGTCACTTGCTGGAAGTGCGGCGCCACCGGACACTCAGCGCCCAAGTGTCCTGCCCCTCGTGACGACGCACGCCTTGCTTCCTCCATGCATGCTCACTGGGCGCGCACTGGTGTAGCCGCTTCTACAGCTGCTGCTGCCATGGCAGTCTCATCGTCCACATCCTCCTCATCAGCCCCGACCACTACTCTTGCACCTCTTCAGCAGACGCCACCACCGCCCAGTCCTTGGGGCTGGGTGCCACCGCCGTCTGGCCCTCCATACTACGGTCCCCCATCCTCACACTACTCCATTCCTCACTGGAGCCGTGACGATGGTCACTACTCCGACCGCGCGTCTGACCGTTCTTCTGATCGTTCCTTTGATCGTCAAGACGAGGAGCGCACTCTCGAGCGTCGCCTTGCCGAGCTTCTGCACCTTCGCTCTCAGGGAGGTGAGAGTGTGAGTGGCCAGTCACGTGTATCTGTCTGTGAGTCGGATGTCACTCTTTGTGGTTCCGGCTCGGGTGGTGTGCAAGGGGACCTGCCTGATGATTGTTCCTGGATTGAGCACTGGCAGTCTCACACGTTTCCCTCCCGTCTTGGTCATGTCACCTCATCCTCCGCACGTGGTACCGTGGCTGTCTGTTTGGTTCTTCCATCCACTCGTGCCTCTCCTGGCCTCTGGATCATTGATTCCGGGGCCACCCATCACATGACGCCTTGTCGTTCTTCCTTTCTGTCCATTGGGCCCGTTCAGTCTGTCCGATCTGTTCGCACCGGCTCTGGTCACCTGCTCCCCGTCCAAGGTGTTGGTGTCGTCCGCTTTGTTGGCCCTGGCGGTACTGTCTATCTGCCTGACGTTCTGTATGTCCCTGACCTCGAGGTCAGCCTTCTCTCTGTGACCACCCTTGATGATCAGGGCATGGACTTCTCGTCCAGCCGCGGCCTTGCCTCCATTTCTCTCCGTTCCTCTGGCCGCGTTGTTCTTCGTGGCGTACGCTGTGATCGCCTGTTTCGTGTGCCGCTCACTCTGCCCTTGTCTTCCGCTGCCTCTGCCCTTGTTCATGTCGCGCCTTCGCTGTCGCCTGACCATGCTGATCTTCTGCATCGCCGCCTCTGTCATATCCACACTGCCGTGATCCAGTGACTCCTTCGCCTTCAACCTGCTCACGGCCTTGACCCTGCCACATTCTCTCCTGCTTGTTCATCCACCTGTCTGGACTGTGCCAGAGGGAAAATGCACCGCTCACCCTTCTCCACCTCTGACGCCACCACCTCTCACCCTCTTGACCTCGTGCATGCCGACCTCATGGGCCCATTGCCCCACGACTTTCTTGGTGGCCTTGGCCGGTATGTGCTGTGCCTCACTAATGATTACTCACGTTACCGCTGGGTCTTTGCCCTGCGACACAAAAGTGATGTCACCGAGGTCTTAGAGTCTTGGCTACCCCAGGCCGAGCGCGCCTGCCTTTGCCCCCTACGCGTCTTCCGCAGCGACCGTGGTGGTGAGTTCTTTGGCCCTACGTCTCGCATTCTTGAGTCTCGTGGTGTGCGGATTAAATCCTCTGCTCCCTACACCCCCCAGCAAAATGGCGTGTCTGAGCGCTGGAACCGCACCCTTGCTGATGGGGTGAGTTCCCTGCTCTCTGCCTCCGGTCAGTCTCCTCTCTTTGCCTTTGAGGCCATGTCCTACATGACCTGGGTCTGGAACCGTGTTCCCCATGGTCCTCTTCCCCACACTGTCACCCCCTTTGCGCGCTGGACTGGCCAGCGTGCGGACCTCCGTCTTGTTCGCGTTTGGGGATGTCTCGCCTCTGTCTGGGTTCCCTCTGACCAACGCGACGGTAAGCTGTCACCTCGTGGTCGTCTGTGCATCTTCCTTGGTGTCTCTCCTTTCTCCAAGGCGTGGCGGTTCTGGGACCCTTCGCGCTGTCGTGTCGTAGAGTCGCGTGATGCCCTCTTCTTCGAGCATCTATTTGAGCGCGACTTGCCCCGCTTTGGTGGGTCTCTCTCTCCGCCTCCTTGGGGTGGGGGTGGCTCTCTACCCTCTGGGCCTGCTGTTCTCTACTCGATGTGTCCTGCCGTTCCCTCTGTCGCCTCCTCTGCCAAGCCGAGCTCCCCTTTGTCCACGTTCCCCTCTCCGGTGCTCTCACCCTCCACGGCACCATTGGACTCTCCCAGTCAGTCTTCTGGTTCCTCTGGCTCCCCTACCGCCTCTCCTGCTGGCTCATCCTCTTCCCCCGACCATGGTGCAGTCTCGCCCACTCTCCCTATCTCCTCTGAGCCCCCTCCTGTCTCCTCTCCTCCTGCCGTGCAGCGTTCCGCTGCCCCATTGTCCTCTGCGCGTGCTGCGTCCATTCCCCCAGTCTCCCCCTACACGCGTGGTGGACGCCTACGCGCTCTTCCCTCTCAGTCGCACCCTGTCGTCTCCGGTGACCCTTGTCTTTGTGCTCTTGGTCTCACCACTTCTGGCCTGTCTGCCGCAGTGTCTGTTGTACACAACGGCACTGCTCTTGGTTACTCTCTTATCGAACAGGAGTTCCACTCTGCTGTGTCCTCTTCTGTAGCCGGGTACGTTGCTTCGTGCTTTGCTACCGCTGGCCTTTCCCCTCTTCCTCCTGAGCCACAGACTGTGCAAGCAGCCTGCACGGCCTCTGACTCACCACTGTGGGAGCAGGCCATGAAGGCCGAACTTGATGCACTCTCTGACCACGGTGTGTATGAACTCGTTGACCTCCCACCGGGTCGCAAGGCGGTTGCCGCCAAGTGGGTGTATCGTCGCAAGCTGAACCCCGACAACACAGTTGAACGGTACAAAGCTCGCCTCACCGCTAAAGGGTTCTCACAGATCCCTGGTGTCGACTTTGACGAGACCTTTGCCCCAGTCGGTCGCTACACCACAGCCAGGGCTCTTCTCAGTCTTGTTGCTCAGCATGACTGGGAGCTGGAANTCCCCTCTTCCTCCTGAGCCACAGACTGTGCAAGCAGCCCGCACGGCCTCTGACTCACCACTGTGGGAGCAGGCCATGAAGGCCGAACTTGATGCACTTTCTGACCACGGTGTGTATGAACTCGTTGACCTCCCACCGGGTCGCAAGGCGGTTGCCGCCAAGTGGGTGTATCGTCGCAAGCTGAACCCCGACAACACAGTTGAACGGTACAAAGCTCGCCTCACCGCTAAAGGGTTCTCACAGATCCCTGGTGTCAGCTTTGACAAGAACTTTGCCCCAGTCGGTCGCTACACCACAGCCAGGGCTCTTCTCAGTCTTGTTGCTCAGCATGACTGGGAGCTGGAACAGATGGATGTCAACAATGCCTTTCTCCATGGCAAGTTGGACGAAGAGATTTACATGGTCCAACCACCCGGCTTCTCTGACGGCACCAACCGGGTGTGGCGCCTGCGCAAGGCANGTTGGTATGTCTCCCCACCCCACTCTCATCTCTTGTGATCACTTCTTGTGATTCCCTCTTGTGTGCTCTGGATTGCTTGTCTGCGGGGCATGGGGGAGTGTTGAAGTTCATTGGCCACTCACAACTCTGTGCCCTCTTGCCTCCCACACTGTGCACACACGCATGTACAGATTAAAGTAACAATGGGATCACCTGGGGAGATGGCCAGTCCGTCTGTGCTGGCTGAAGCTATGGACGCCCCCAAGCTACTGCCAGACCCAGGAGTGCTCTCTGGCACTCACATAACTCTTGCATGATTCTTCATAACTTTCTGATGCGGTAGATGCTAGGGCCCGTACATTCTCACTGCCNCTTTGCCCCAGTCGGTCGCTACACCACAGCCAGGGCTCTTCTCAGTCTTGTTGCTCAGCATGACTGGGAGCTGGAACAGATGGATGTCAACAATGCCTTTCTCCATGGCAAGTTGGACGAAGAGATTTACATGGTCCAACCACCCGGCTTCTCTGACGGCACCAACCGGGTGTGGCGCCTGCGCAAGGCACTCTGTGGTCTCAAACAGTCCCCACAGTGTTGGAACCAAGAGATCACAGCCACTCTTGAAAAGGGTGGCTACAAGAGAAGCGCCATGGATCCAGCGCTCTTTCTGGGACCGCCCACCAAACCACTTGTCGCCATTCTTGTGTACGTGGATGACCTTCTCATTGCCTCACCCGATCCTGCGGCTGTGACAGCGGCCAAGTCGTTGCTCCAAGCGGCATACAAAATGAAGGATCCGGGACCGGCTCGTGTCTTTCTAGGCATGGAGTTGGAGCGAGATCGTGCTCGTCGTGTCTTGCACGTGCATCAGGCTGCCTATGTGCGCAGCCTGGGGGAGCGCTTCGCTCCACTCCTCATGTCCATTCCCACAGCATCCACTCCCATGACGCCTGCAGGACAGTCTCTTCTGAAGTCCTCTGATCTCTCACAGTTGGGGGAGACGGTTGATGTGACCGACTACCTCCGTGTCATTGGCTCTCTGATGTACCTCGCCACGACCACGCGTGCGGATGTAGCCTTTGCTGTGAACTTCTTGTCTCAATTCTCCCAGTGCCCTCGCGAGCGCCACCTAGAGGCGGCATTGCGAGTGGTGCGGTATGCCCTCTCTACTCCTCGTGTTGGACTGCACTTTTGTGCACAGCCATCTGTTGTGGCAGATGGCTTCACCGACAGTGATTGGGCACATGATTCCGATGCTCGCAGCCGTACAGGGTACATCTTCCTGATTGGTGGCACTGCAGTCTCCTGGAAAAGTGGCAAGCAAGGGTGTGTGGCACGTAGCACTGCTGAAGCTGAGTATGTTGCTCTGGGTGCAGGCACGTGTGAAGCTGTCTGGCTGTGTCGTCTGCTG
>SZWC01003628.1:52457-97734 GCA_023375785.1 Penium margaritaceum
AGCTGAGTATGTTGCTCTGGGTGCAGGCACTTGTGAAGCTGTCTGGCTGTGTCGTCTGCTGCAGCAGTTACGTGTCCCCATCCGCTGCATCACTCTGCGCTGTGATAACCAAAGCACAAAAGCCATTGCTGAGAACAGTGGCATGCATCATTCACGCACCAAACACATCAATGTGGAGCATCACTTTGTTCGCGAATGCATTGCTGCTGGCATTGTCCGAGTCGCTTGGGTGGATACACGGTCTCAGAGAGCTGACTTTCTCACAAAAGCCCTAAGTCGTAATGTCTTCAAAAGTGCTGTTCATTCTGTGGGTCTCATCAGTCCGCGTGATCCAGGCTGATCGTTGGTATGTCTCCCCACCCCACTCTCATCTCTTGTGATCACTTCTTGTGATTCCCTCTTGTGTGCTCTGGATTGCTTGTCTGCGGGGCATGGGGGAGTGTTGAAGTTCATTGGCCACTCACAACTCTGTGCCCTCTTGCCTCCCACACTGTGCACACACGCATGTACAGATTAAAGTAACAATGGGATCACCTGGGGAGATGGCCAGTCCGTCTGTGCTGGCTGAAGCTATGGACGCCCCCAAGCTACTGCCAGACCCAGGAGTGCTCTCTGGCACTCACATAACTCTTGCATGATTCTTCATAACTTTCTGATGCGGTAGATGCTAGGGCCCGTACATTCTCACTGCCATGTTCTGCATCATGTTATCTTGTTTTGCATATTGTGGGGGAGCTGTATTTACTCGGGTGCTGATCCCTAGGACGCCACCGTGCCGGTCTCGGCCGTGCATCGGTGAGTAGCCGCCCTCGGTTGATTCCGAGTGGTCGGGCTCGACCCCCAGGTGGCGGCGCTCACTCACCCAAGCTCGTCGCTCGTGGTGAGCGAGCGCTCACCGGTTCTAGTCTCTCTCGCCCCCCCTTTGTCTCCTCTCTCTCAGTGTGAGCTTGAGCTATGCAAACAAGTTGCCGCATCCATGGCGTCTCTCTCACGTTGATGCTTGTTGCGTATCATACCCCCACACACCTGGATCAGCTAGTAACTTCCTAGCAACTACATCTACTACCCTTTCTCCCTTATCGCCGGACAGAGCCATGTCGCCGCTCATTATGGGCCGCGACGTCAACGTGGTTGAATTGCAGAAACGTAAGTGTTTCTCAAGGAGTTGAAGTGCTGGCAACTTTTGACCCTCCGACCAAAAATTTCACGAAGTTAGGTGCTGACGTCCGCAGGAAGTTGCTGACGTGAGTATGACCTGATGATGTTAGCAAGGAAAAATGCTGAAGTCAGCTCCTTTTTTTGTGTGTCAACCTTCGCAGTTGCTGCGCGAGCAGGCGGCTGCTTCGCAACAGCTGCGTAGAAGCTACGCGAAAGCTGCGTAGCAGCTTCCGCTCAACTGCTGCTGCTGCTGCTGCGGCATCAGCTGCAGCACCAGCCGTGCGGCTGCTTGCGGAGCGGCCACCTGGTGGCTACGTGCGTGGCCGTGGCAGCAGCTACACGGTGCTATCGCTGCTGCGCGCTACAGCTGCTGCACGCTGCTGCCGCTGCTGCACGCTGCTATTGTCGCCGCGTGGTGGTTTTTTCGCATCTCTCATTGTGCTCTGTTGTGTCCTCCCGGCTTGTGTACATCGGCGTGCAGATGACTGACAGCGAGACTCGACGCTGATGGAGTGTCGTCCGGTGGAGCCGACGCGCGCTGAGGTCTTCTCGCTGTTCGCTGGAGCCTTCTCTCTCCGGCGACGCGCTCAGCTCCATCGGCACGCCTCCTCGGCGGTCGTGCTGCCGGCGGTCATTGACACCGCAGTTACTGCTGGCATGCGTCCAGCGCGTCCCATCGCGTCTGCATCGTCATGCACTGCCTAGGGTCCCAGTTGCATGTTGCATGGCCCTGTTTGGCAACATAAACCATTGTGGGCACTATCTGGGTTTAGGCTGCCATAACTCCTCTTTACTATTTTTCTAGCAGATTTTGACCACACGGCTGCGTTCGCAGCGCCGGTATTATGGTATGGTCCAGTTTTCAGGCAAAACGGACGACGCCCGGGTTTTGGGCTGTCGGCTGCCTGGCAGGCCTCACCGAGAAAACCTGCCAGCCTGAACTAAGCTATTTTCTGATTGGCTGATGAACTGAGTAACAAGCTCTACAGAGCTGGGGGGGGCCTAGAACTTGGAGGGGTCTCCCATTATTGTTTATTCTTCATTCCTACTCAGTCATTATCAGTTTTCAGCTGCTTTCTGGCGCTAACTCTGGCGCGCGCGTTTCTGAGTAACAAAACCCAGAGCTTCCAGACTTAGACTCTAGAGCAGCAGACTGAGGGGGCAGCTGACTTAAGCAACGAGCGTGGAAGCCCGCACGCTGCATCAACAACGCTGCTGCCCCAATCTGCTGCATAGTTTCTTTCTTGGTATCAGAGCCAGAGCGTAGCAACAGCAGCAGAAGACTGGCGAACAGGTGCCAGACAACGCCGGCGGACCTCCCATACCCGCCAGTGCAAGGGAAATGCTGCCGGATTTTTTCCGACAGCATTGACCCTCCTGGTGGCGGCGTCAGAATTTTTCCCACGGCCACTAGGCCAGGGGAAATGATGCCGAAATTTTTTCGGCAGCACTTACCCCCACGCGTGACGCGAGGAGGTGAGCGACAGGCGGCGTCTGACGTCTGTGGGCGACGTCGCACGCGGCAACGTCACCCAGGTGCAGTGACTGGCACCACCAGCAGCAGCAGGCAGAAGCAGCAGCTCGCAGTAGCCTGCAACAGCAGCAGCAGCAGCAGCTCGCAGTAGCAGCAGCAGCTCGCAGTAGCAGCAGCAGCAGCCCACAGCAGCAGCAGCTCGCAGCAATAGCAGCAGCAGCGTGCAGCAGCAGCAGCGGCGTGCAGCAGCAGCAGCAGCCTGCAGCAGCAGCCGGCTGCAGCAGCTCGCAGCAACAGCAGGCAGCAGCCGCAGCACGCAGCAGCCGCAGCACGCAGTTGCTACAGCAGCGTGCAGCAGCAGCAGTGGGCTGCAGCAGCTGCTGCAACGAGCTGCAGCAGCCGACAGCTGCAGCAACAGCAGCGAGCGGCAGCTGCCAGCCGCGGCTGCTGCTGCCCGCTGCTCGCAATGAGCGAGCAGCGAGAAGCAGCTCGCTGCTGCCTGCGAGCAGCAGCTCGCTGCTGTTGGGCGAGCAGCAGCCCGCTGCTTGCAGTAGGCAACGGGCTGCTGCCCGCTGTTGACAAGGAAAAAAAAAACAAAAAAAACACAACAAAAAAAAATCCCCCACCCCCGCAACTCGCTACAGCAGCGTGCAGCAGCTGTAGCAGCACTCAGCTGCAGCAGCGAGTTGTAGCAGCTCGCTGCTGCAACAGCAGCAGTCACAGCAGCTGCTGCAGCTCATAGCACGAGCAGCAGCAGCTGTAGCACCCGCTGTAGTAGCAATAGTAGCAGCAACAGCAGTAGCAGCAGCAAACAGCTGCAGCAGCAGCAGCAGCAGCCACAGCAGCAGTAGCAGTAGCAGTAGCGGCAGCAGCTGCTACAGCAGCAGCAGCAGCAGCAGCAACAACAACAGTAGCATCAGCACCAACAACAGCAGCGGCGGCCCCAACATTTGCCGCTGCTGACGTCAGCACCCCTCTGCTGACGTCACTGCTGACGTCATCAACCGAAAAGAAAGGAAAAAAAAAGGAGGCCGGGGGAGTAAACAGTGACACTGCACACACGCAGTGCCCTCTACTGACGTCAGCCATCCTCGGCTGACGTCACTGCTGATATCAATAGCACAGAAGCAAACAAGGGAAAAAAAAACACAAAAGGGGACGAGAGGCATCTTTCCCCACCATGACCAACAGCCCCTCTGACGCGGGTTCCTCCTCCGTTGGGGAAGGGACCCCTAGCACCCCTTTTGTGCAGCAGCTGCAGCAGCAGCAGCAGCAGCCACAGCAGCAGCAGCAGCAGCAGCAGCAGCAGTTGCCCTCTGGCATCGGCAGTGGCATCCTTGACCCACTCGCCGCTCTTTCGCTGCAGCTCGCCGCCTTGATGCAGAGGCACCAGCAGCAGCAGCAGCAACTGCAGCAGCAGATGTCCTCTGGCATCGGCAGCGGCGTCCCTGACCCCCTCGCCGCTCTTCAGCTACAGCTCACCGCCTTGACGCAGCAGCTTGCGGCGCTGCAGCCATCAGCTTCCCACACTGCTACCGGTGCGCTGCCATCCTTCATCCCTCCAGGGCACGCCAGCCCAGCTGTGTCCGCTGCCACGCACTACCTAGCGCAGCAGCAGACTCAGCGCCAGCGGCAGACGGTGACCTCCGTCCTTGGCCCCACTCTGGGCGCCAGCCGCAGGCAGAAGGACTTTGAGACACCGCCGCCGCCGCTTAAGGCTGGCGAGCAGTTCCGGAGCTGGGAGCTCAGCTTCCGCATCTGGGCGCAAGGGGAGGGCCTATGGGTGTACTACACCCATCCCTATGACTCCACCCAGGCTGACCAGCTGTATGACGCTGGTCGTGCCGTGCGTGCCCTCGTCCCAGTCGCCCCTCCGGCGTCCCGCCTGGCACTGGAGCCCTTCCTCGGCGACTTCACCACTGGCGCCACACCGGACCCTGCATCCGCATGGCACATCCTCACTCGGCCTCATCGTCTGTCCAGCGACGCTAAGATCAGCCGTCTGCTCTGAGAGTTCAACTCCCTGCGCATGGGGGAGACCGAGACGGTCACTACCTACTGGCAGCGGGCGGAGGACATCCTGCGTCGTCTCGGCACAGCTGCTCCACCACCTCTGTCCGCGCTCCTGACCATCAAGCGCGGCGCCACCAGCGCGTACGTGGACGTCTTCGTTCACTACCCCCAGGACGTCCTCTCCACCATGGCGACCCAGGGCACCCTCTTGCCCTGGGCATACGAGCTCTTCCTCCGCATTGAGGAAGCTCGCCTGGAGTCCGAACTCCATCGCACGGAGGCTCTCGCCTCCGTGGCCATCGCCTCTCCCGCCACAGCCACATCTGCCAGCTCCTCCGCCAGCTCCTCCGTCAGCTCCTCCGCCAGCGCTTCGCCGACGACGAAGAAGAAGCGTCGGAGAAAGAAGGGCAAGGGTCAGCAGCACCAGCAGCAGCAGCAGCCGTCGACCGGGTCTGGCAGTGGTGGCTCCGCCTGCCACAACTGTGGCCAGCCTGGGCACGGGTGGTACACGTGCCCGCTGCCAACGGACGAGGCGCGCATCATTGCCACCATGCGTCACCAGCGGGAGCGCCGTCTCGCCTCTGTCTCCGTCACCATCGCTAGTTCTGACGCCTCGACCTCGTCCAGCGGCTCCACCACCCCGGTCGCCTCGCCAGTCCCGCAGACACCGACTCCACAGCCGTCGGCGTCCCCGTTCCCTTCGGCGATTCCGTCCTCCTCCTACCCGGGCTCCGGCGCCGTCACACCGCACTCCGTCTCCGCTCCCAGGCCCTCCTCCCGTGAGCATCAGCTGGAGCAGTTTATCGCGCTCCAACTCGGCATGCCTCGCCCTCCTCCCCAGGGAAGTGCGAGTTGCGTCACCTCCTGCTCTCCTATCCAGCCCTGCATGACTGAGACTGAGCTGCGGTCGTGTCCCATTTCCTCGTCTGTCTCGTCATCGCCTGTGGCCTCCTCCGCCTCTCTTCTTGATGATGTTGCCTGGCTTGACGATTGGCAGTCCCGTTTTGCGCCTCCATCCACCGCGTCCGCGTCCCTCGCCTGCTGCCATGTGACCGTTAGTGATCTAGCGACCCCTGTCTAGGACCCTGCTGAGACCTAGATCATCGACTCCGGGGCCACGCATCACATGACGGCCTCCCGTGAGGCCTTCAGTATGCTCGGTCCTGTCGGCGATGTCTCCGGTGTCCGGACGGGCTCTGGACAGGTCTTGCCTGTCCGTGGTGTTGGCGTCGTTCGTTTTCGTGGTCATGCCGGTGACGTCTTTCTGACCGATGTCCTCTTCGTCCCTGGACTCGAGCTCAGCCTCCTGTCCGTGACTGCACTTGACCGCATGAGCATGGATGTTGTGCACTCGTGTGGTGTTGGCACTGTGTCGTTGCGTCCGTCTAGTCTTGTCGTCCTACACGCCACCGCCCGTGGCAACCTGTGGCATGTTCCTCGTCTATCCTCTTCTTCTCCCGTCTCCTCCTCGTCGGCCGCCACAGGCCATGTGCTCGTCACCAGTACGCTTTCTCCTCAGCACACCCGCCTCTAGCACCGCCGCCTCTGCCATGTCCACTCTGCCGCTGTGGACAGCATGCTTCGCACCCAGCCTGCCTCGGGCCTTGACCCGGAGACTTTCCCTCTCCCGTGCCCCACTGAGTGCATTGACTGCACTCAGGGGAAGATGCACCGGTCCACGTACCCTTTGTCTGCCTCCCATGCATCTGCCCCTCTGGACCTTGTCCATTCGGATGTCATGGGTCCTCTCCCCACCGAGTCGGTCGGCGAGCATGGCCGCTATGTCCTCACCCTCACGGACGACTACTCTCGCTATCGTTGGGTCTTCTCCCTTAGGCAGAAAAGCGATGTCGCCCGCGCCATCCAGGACTGGCTTGTCCTCGCCGAGCGCGCGTGTGGCCGCTCCCTTCGCCGCTTTTGCTCCGATCGCGGTGGCGAGTACATGGGTGAGGCCACGACTTTCCTCGCCTCCCGTGGGATCCACCACGAGACATCCGCGCCCTACACCCCGCCCAGAACGGTGTCTCCGAGCGGTGGAACCGGACCATGGCCGACGCCGTCCGCACCATGCGTGTCGAGTCCAGTCTCTCCGAGGGCTTCTACTTTGAAGCCATGGCCTACATGACCTGGGTCTGGAACCAGATTTCCCACGGTCATCTTCCCCGTCAGACCACGCCGTACCAGCATTGGTGCGGTCAGCGCGCTGACCTCCACCCCGCTCGCGTCTGGGGTTATGTCGCCATCGTCTGGCTGCCCGCCCCGCAGCAGGGCGGCAAGCTCGCCCCCCGCGGCCGTCCCTGCACCTTCCTCGGTGTCTCTCGCCAGTCCAAGGCCTGGCGCTTTTGGGACCCCTCCCGACACTGCATCGTCGAGTCCCGGGATGCCCTCTTCTTCGAGGACCTGTTTCCTCGCGACCTCATTCGCTCCGGCTCGTCTGTGTCTATCCCGTCGCGTGGGGGAGTGGTGAGTCCGTCCTCCGTCCTACCGCGTCCGGGTGACACATTCTTCGGTCCCTCCGGGCCGGCTGCCCCAGTCGCGNGCGGCCGTCCCTGCACCTTCCTCGGTGTCTCTCGCCAGTCCAAGGCCTGGCGCTTCTGGGACCCCTCCCGACACTGCATCGTCGAGTCCCGGGATGCCCTCTTCTTCGAGGACCTGTTTCCTCGCGACCTCATTCGCTCCGGCTCGTCTGTGTCTATCCCGTCGCGTGGGGGAGTGGTGAGTCCGTCCTCCGTCCTACCGCGTCCGGGTGACACATTCTTCGGTCCCTCCGGGCCGGCTTCCCCAGTCGCGTCCGCTGGTCCCTCCGGGCCAGCTTCCCCAGCCGCGTCCGCTGGTCCCTCCGGGCCAGCTTCCCCAGCCGCGTCCGCTGGTCCCTCTGCGTCCGTTGGTCCCTCCGGGCCAGCTTCCCCAGGCGCGTCCGCTGGTCCCTCTGGGTCCGCTGGTCCCTCCGGGCCAGCTTTCCCAGCCGCGTCCGCTAGTCCCTCCGGGCCAGCTTCCCCAGTCGCGTCCGCCGGTCCCTCCGGACCAGCTGCCCCAGCCTCGTCCGCTGGTCCCTCCGGGCCAGCTTTCCCAGCCGCGTCCGCTGGTCCCTCTGGGCCAGCTTCTCCAGTCGCGTCCGCTGGTCCCTCTGGGCCAGCTACCCCAGTCGCGTCCGCAAGACCCTCCGGGCCAGCTGCCCCAGCCGCGTCCGCTGGCCCCTCCGGGCCAGCTGCCCCAGTCGCGTCTGCTGGTCCCTCCGGGCCGGCAGCCCCCGTCGTGTCCGCTGATCTCTCCGGGCCGACAGTCCCAGTCGCCTCCACTGGCCCATCAGCGCCGTCGCATGCCTTGCCACGCTACACACATGGCCCCGGCGGCAGCCTCCGACCCAAGCTGTCGGTGAGCGTGCAGACCGTCGCACCACGATCGGTAGCGCCTCGACCCCCCGTGGCTCCACGTGCCTCCTCCACTCCCACGGTCGTGAGTGGGGACCCTGGCACCAAGGCCCTGGGCCTGACCACGTCGGCCATTATTGCAGATTTGCACCCGGGCTCCGCATTGGGCTACGCCATGCTCCATCACGAGCAACGGCACGCTGTCATGGCTGCCCTGGCGCGCATCCCACCTGGGGCGCGAGAGGCACATGCTCTCTCAGTCCGCTCCACAACACGCCCGGAGGACTCAGCCACCTTGCGCGAGGCACAAGCCTCTCCTGAGGCCGCACACTGGGACGCTGCCTGCGCCGATGAGCTCGCCGCTATCCGACAACACCACGTGTATGACATCGTCGACCTTCCTCCAGGTCGGAAGGCCATCGGTGCCAAGTGGGTCTTCCGGCGCAAGTGGAAACCCGACGGGTCCTTGGACAAGTACAAGGCCCGCCTCACTGCAAAGGGGTTTGCCCAAGTCCCTGGGATCAAATATGACCAGATCTTTGCCCCAGTTGGCCGGTTCTCCACCAGCTGGGCGCTCTTCAGCCTGGTCGCCCACTACGGGTGGGAGCTGCATCAGATGGATGTGAGCAACGCTTTTCTCCATGGTTCACTGGAGGGTGAGGAGCTTTACATGGTGCAGCCACCAGGCTTCGACGATGGCACCGTGAGAGTGTGGCGACTGCGTAAGGCCCTCCATGGCCTGAAGCAATCGCCTCGGTGCTGGAACCAAGAGATCAGCAGCACGCTCCTTCGTGGTGGGCTCCAGCGCAGCACCGCGGACCCTGCACTGTTTGTCAGTCCGCGAGGCCAGACCTTCGCTGCTGTTCTGGTGTACGTCGACGACCTCCTCATTGCGTCGCCAGACACGGCCGCCATCCAGTGCATCAAGGACCTGCTGCACGCCACCTACCAGATGAAGGATCTCGGGTCTGCCCGAGTCTTCCTGGGCATGGAGCTCGAGCATGATCGCTCCCAGGGCATCCTCCACGTCCATCAAGCTACTTATGTGCAGACTCTGTCCACTCGCTTCGCCGAGGACCTCCCACTCGTGCCGAGCGCATCCTCACCCATGTCGCCCGATGGCCAAGTGGAGCTGAAGAGTCCTGACCCAGCAGTTGTGGGGGAGCCAGTTGACGTGACCACATACCTGCGAGTCATCGGGTCACTGATGTTCCTGGCGACGACGACGCGTCCAGACATCGCGTTCGCCGTCAACCTCCTGGCCCAGTTTTCTCAGGAGCCGCGTCACCTCCACCACGAGGCCGCGATCCGAGTACTGCGCTATGTCGTCTCGACTCCTCGGCGAGGTCTCATGTTCCGCCGTCAACCGTCTGTTGTCGCAGTGGGCTACACCGACAGCGACTGGGCCGGCACTCCTGACGGTAAGAGTCGCACAGGCTGGATCTTTCTGATTGGCGGCACGGCTGTGTCCTAGCGCAGTGGCAAGCAGGGGTGCATTGCACGCAGCACTGCTGAGGCTGAGTACGTGGCTCTTGGATTAGGCGCGTGTGAGAGTGTGTGGTTGCGTCGTCTGTTGTCCGAGTTGCGTCAGTCCGTCTCATCCATCACGTTGCATTGTGACAATGAGAGTGCCATGGCCATCGCCGACAATGACGGCGTGCATCACACACGCACAAAGCACATCAACGTTGAGTATCACTATGTGCGCTCATTGTTGCATGACGGCAGCATCAGCATCGTGTGGGTTGAGACAGCACGGCAGTTGGCTGACTTCTTGACCAAGGCACTGAAGCGCGACTCGTTTAAGAAGGCTGTGAGTTCGGTCGGCGTACGTCCGTGAGTGGCTCTCTCTTTATCTCTGCCTGCGTCTCTGCATGCCCTGGCGGAGTCTGGATGTTGACCGTGTCCCTGTCGGCCCATGTGCACTACGCCTGTGAGTCATGGGGGAGTGTTGGTTTTTTCGCATCTCTCATTGTGCTGTGTTGTGTCCTCCCGGCTTGTGTACATCGGCGTGCAGATGACTGACAGCGAGACTCGACACTGATGGAGTGTCGTCCGGTGGAGCCGACGCGCACTGAGGTCTTCTTGCTGTTCGCTGTAGCCTTCTCTCTCCGGCGACGCGCTCAGCTCCATCGGCAGGCCTCCTCGGCGGTCGTGGTGCCGGCGGTCATTGACACCGCAGTTACTGCTGGCATGCGTCCAGCGCGTCCCATCACGTCTGCATCGTCATGCACTGCCTAGGGTCCCAGTTGCATGTTGCATGGCCCTGTTTGGCAGCATGAACCATTGTGGGCACTATCTGGGTTTAGGCTGCCATAACTCCTCTTTACTATTTTTCTAGAAGATTCTGACCGCACGGCTGCGTTCGCAGCGCCAGTAGTATGGTATGGTCCAGTTTTCAGGCAAAACGGAAGACGCCCGGGTTTTGGGCTGTCGGCTGCCTGGCAGGCCTCACCGAGAAAACCTGCCAGCCTGAACTAAGCTATTTTCTGATTGGCTGATGAACTGAGTAACAAGCTCTACAGAGCTGGGGGGGGGGCCTAGAACTTGGAGGGGTCTCCCATTGTTGTATATTCTTCATTCCTACTCAGTCATTATCAGTTTTCAGCTGCTTTCTGGCGCTAACTCTGGCGCGCGCGTTTCTGAGTAACAAAACCCAGAGCTTCCAGACTTAGACTCTAGAGCAGCAGACTGAGGGGGCAGCTGACTTAAGCAACGAGCGTGGAAGCCCGCACGCTGCATCAACAACGCTGCTGCCCCAACCTGCTGCATAGTTTCTTTCTCCGCGCGCTGCTGTTGCTACGCTTCTGCTACCGCCGGTGTTGCTGCAATTGCTAGTGCGCTGCTCCTGTGCTGCTGCCGCCGCTACTGTTGCCGCTGCTGCTGCGCTGCTATTGTGCTGCTGCGCTGTTGATATGCTGTTGCCGCCACGTGGGGGTGCTGTGCTGCTGTCACCGCTGCTGTCGCCCTAATGCTACTACTGCTCAGTGCTCCTGCTGTTGCATGTGCCAATGTCGGCAGCTGCTCGCAACTACAGTCTACTGCAGCTGTCGCCTGCTGTTGCTAGCGGCTGTTGCTGATGCAGTCTCATGTGGTGATGGTGAGTGACGTCGACGGCGATCGGCTGTCGTCGTCGACAGGTCCCTGTGGACATGCTGCAGCGGTGACTCTCACTGCTGCTACTCTGCTGCGTCTCTGCTGCGGAACTCGGTGAGAGCTGTCTCACCGAGCAGCCGCCAACGAGGCGTCAGTGCTTGGTCAGGCGTTGACGACAGTCACAAGTCGTGCTTACAACGGCAAGGGTCTGGCTAGGAGGCACAAGGCAAAGTGTCAGAATGTTTCAATAGCATTTGCACATGGAAATGACAAATGACAGGTCCATGGCATTACTACTTGCCGCGGCGCACGACGGATGTCGCACGCGACAGTGCAAGAATTGTCCTAAAACCGACCCAAGACCATTGTTGTAGCCGCAACCCTGCTCGCACAAGTCAGAACGCTACGCTGACAGATACTACATGCGCAGGATCAAAAGCCGGACGCTACGACTGATCACATGCATGCATCCGACATTTAATGGTGGACACACAATGCAACAACATGCAAATCGGGTCCATGGTGAGTCTATGGATCTACTCTGCTCCACTGAAACTGCAGGTTGTGAGTTACGTACAAGGTTTTGGAACCGTCGCCAGTCAGCTCCAAACTGGTAGATTGCAACCAGATGACGCATCAGTATTTTGAGAGTCCATACTGGAGATTTACGTGAGTATGGACACTACCGAGTAGTCACGATGAATTACATAGGGCTGTAGGATCATTACAACTCAGAATAACACTTATCTTCATTCTGTCTTTGTAATCTGATCGTCAGAGGAGCTAACTCAGTCCAAACACAGAAGACGTTGTGTGACTCGTGGTAGCACTCAGTCAATCAGTTTTGATGCACCGGCCCATTATTCAAGCCGTTGCTCCCTCTAACATTAATAGCTACATTGTCAGTGTTCCACTGGTAGGATGCAACAGGAAGGCAGCTAGCTGGTGTAGACTGCAGAACAGTTCTGGTGGTCTGATGAATAATGTACATGTGTTGCAATGGACTAAATCTGCTCAGTGTCCCACCTATCCCATGCCCCCCTACAGCACACCTTCCCATTCTAGGTTGCTTCTACATGCCAGCCCTCTTAGCCATTGGAGTCAGAGAGTTCCACCGAGCAGCAGTCTCCTGACCAGTGACTGAGGGCTACCTTGTGGCTTTCTTCTCAGAACACCCCGCAGCCTTGCCTGTGGTGCCTCTCAGTACCACGCAGGGTCAAATGACTGCACTTGAACGCACACACGCTCTGATTCCGCCACTGCGTGCCCATCTGGTGCATGTGGCAACTGTCCCCTGTGCACCACGGCGCAGATGCGACTCCAGAGGGTGGAGGCATGGATGCAGGTGGGAGATATCAGCGGGGGGGACCACTATGAGGGATTTGGGTGTCGAACAGGGGAAAGGGGTGTACATGGGAACAGTGGTGGGGAGGGCCACGGAGGGAAAGGTCTGGCACAGCAGTCCTTGTGAAGGTTAGTTGAATGGAAATTGGCACAGTCACAAACTTGAGGAGGCATGGGCTGTTTCAAGCTGGAGGGAAGTGGCCCGCGGGGGGGGGGGGGGGGGGGGGGGGGGGGGGGGGGGGGGGGGGGTTGTCTGGAGGGCAAATGGTGCCTGGGGGGAGTTTGGGAATGTGATGAGGGAAGACTTAGACTTTCTGCATCACGGCAGGGTGTTGAATGGCACCAGGTGCAGAGGCTGAGTGAGGGAACATGGATCCGGCTGTTGCCGCGTCCGCCTCTTCCACTGCAGCCGCCACCGCCGCCGCTGACAGTGGACCCATGCTGGCGCTGTGCGGCGCAATGGCATGCTTAGCGGCGTCCACCGCCGCCGCAGGGCAGTCCGTCTTTGTCACAGTAACTGCAACCTTGACATAGCCGCGCTGGCCGCCCGTGTCGTCCACTAGGGGGTAGCGCTGGGGCTCCGTCTTAGTGAGTCTGAGGAAGGGAATGGAGGCTTGGCCGCAGTACCATTTGAGGTCCTTGTCGCCATACACCTTCACATTCACCTGCACGCGCTCGAGACGGCACAGACGGTCAGTTGGTGAGGGAGGAAGGGGATGGGGGCTCGGCTTGAAGAAGGCACAGAGGGTCTGATTGGACTTGGGAGTTAAGCCCCACAAAGTCAAAGTGTATTCCACCAAGTGTCCACACAAGTGGCAGGGCAAGGTGGGGAACAGGGGCTTTGGTCATGTGCAGGGGCTGAACAGTACAAGGAGTNGGGGCTGTAGAGGGGGGGAGCGCCGCACTGGCAAACGGCCGCCCGCGGGCAGCCGTGTGGATGCACTGCCACGCGTCCGCACGTTTTGCAAGCGCGCGCCCGCACAGCCGCGCCGCCGGGCAGGCACACGGCCACGCGCGCACACACCGCCGTTATGGTTACTTCATAAACCAGCACCCTTATCATCCCAGCGATCACGGCATCAGGAAGAAAAGAGACGCCCAGAGCGGCACGCCAGAGGGAGGGGAACGGGATGGGAGCGGGAGGCGAGGGGGACGGGAGAGGGAGGGGAGAGACTGCGATCACGACTGCGGCGTACCATGGAGCCCTGGTGCAGGGTGCTGGGCAGTACGTTGAACACGAACGTCTCGTTCCACCGTGGGTCATCATCCGACGTGTCCGGCCGCCTCGTGGTGTGCGTGGCGCGCGATAGACCCGGCAACGTCACCACCGCCACCGGATAAATCTGCGCCTCACGTGAACCATGCGTCGCGCAAGCGCGGAACGTGGCATGAGATGGCATTGCAGGGCACGGCTCCAAGCACCGCGACGTGGCTCCGTGCGACGCGTCAGGACAGCTTATAGCGTGTTAGGGTTGAGTAGCGTCATAGACTGTACGGCTATGAGAATTAGGGTTGAGTGGTATGTTTCGCATCGCGCGAAAGGGAATGTACTGGCCCCTTGCCTCTTGCCTCTGCAGCCATGGTCAGGATGGGGAGTTGCAACCTCAGGGTGGGGGCACCCGACGTTCGTGCGCTTAACTCTGGGCCCCAAGTTGGCGTGCGGGCGTCGCGATAACCCGAGAGTCAGGGACGATCGCAGGCTTGGCGTAGAAGCCAATGCACTATCTGCTAGAAACGTGGCATGAGTAGCCCACAATGGTGCTCGGCCTGCCTTTGTACATCCGTCAGAGGCCTTGTCTGCCTTCAGACGACGAGGAATGCTCATAGACAGCTGGAGTCTTACGAAATTCCGTCGCAAGAGGAGAAGCTCAAGATGCGGTGGCGACACACGGATCGCAGAGTTGAGACCCGAGGCATAAGCGCAAGCACAAGGGCAGGCACGTGCACAAACAAGCGGAGGCATAAGCAGAAGTAGAAGGACACGCACAAGCCTAGGCAGAAGCATTCTGAGGAGAGCAAACACAGGCGCAAGCGCAGAGACAGTCACAAGCAAGAGCATAGGCGCAAGCATGCACCTTAGAGAAGAAGGCCGGCTTCTTCACGTCCCTGGCGGAAACGAGCTCCACCCGGATTTCTCGGAGAGCCATATCGCCTGCCCGGGCTGCCTCCGTGTGGTCGCTGGATGTTGCTGGAAGACGACGAAGTGACCACAAATCGCGTGCGAGGTGGGCACGGGCACAAACGGAGGGGGTGAACCCTAGAACGGAGAAGAGGCGACAGAGAGCTCTGGGTGTGCCACTGACGATTGCAGGTGTGCTCAACGACACATGTACAAAGACGCCGAGCAAAGAGTAGTGCAATTGTATCGTTAAAGAAGACAGTGGAAGTCATTCATTCACCGGCGAACGTGGAGTGGCCGCGTGTCTTTGAGATTCACTTTAGGGCCCCTTTTAGTTGACCAGATACCCGATCGAGTCTGCAAAACGGCCTCTATCCCGTAGAATGTTCGATGGGGAACTCGATATCGATGCCCCAGTAGAGAGCCAAATTTTCCGCGGGACTTTCAACCGCAAACTTCTAAGAAACTCCGGGAAAACACGCATTCAACCATAGTTCCTGGAAGCTTGGGTTTCCGGATGGGTTGGGGTTCTAACTTGCCCGTCTACGCAGGGGCCCGCGGAAAGTTGGGATAACGTCTGTCTTCCGAGACAGAAAAGGCGCGGGCAAAAAGCTGTATTCTGCCGAAGTTCGGTGGACAATGCAATTATCATTCCAACTGGAAACACTGAGCTCTAAGGGTAAGCGAGATATTGGTTGAGCCCAATGACTAAACGAGACAAACGGTCGACCTTCCCATGTGTGCTGCGTGGACACACGGCTGTGCGGTCCTATCGGTTTCCTATCTTACAAAGGGACCCTAGAACAATGCCGCTTTCTCATAGAAACGTCTGCCAACATGTCACGCGGCCTCTACTGCAGTCGGAAAGCCGGCCTCCCCGCGGCCCTTCCCGCGTATCCAGCCTCACCTGCGCCACTCACTTCTGCTGCCGAGGCCCCACGTCAGCCGATGAGAAGCGCCTCACGACGAGATACTTGCCAGAATCTTTCCATGTATTTGGGGCGATGTGAGGTCCCTAGGTTACACTTTCATGCACGTAAGCCACGTGCAGCAGCTTCGACAAGAGCCCTGGCGCCCAGAAATGTGTCATATACTGATCTACTTTTGGGATCTCGCTGTCGATTAATTATGTCAGTCTGTTTGGAAGCGCGGGATTTCACTCACTCACCTCAGCGGTCTTTCTTATGGAGAAAGACCCGTGCCTGAATGTTCACAAGAACTACGGACGTCTTCAGTAATTTTGGATTCGACCACATTAGATAAGGACTTGGCGAGCTCCCCGGTGGTAGAGTCGGGATCGAGACAAAAATATATATTTATAAGGCCTCTGCTCATCATGGCTACTCCCCACAGGATGAATCGTCCGGACCGCAGCGCATCTGCCTGAGAAATGCCATAGGCCATAACAAAAGCAGCTGCTAAACCACCGTGAGTCCTTGACATTTTACACACATATTTATCTTTCTTTCCGTGCAAACGTATTCTGTTTTAGAGGAGACGATGAACCTCTTGCCACACAAAACACTCTTGTCGCTCACTCACCTTGCAACATTGATACAAACGTTTTTTCCGTTGCGACAGCTTATTAACTGCACTTCTGAAACCGATATTCCGCATCGTATCGATTTTCATCTTGATACGGAAAATCTTCAGCCTCACCTTGGACTATTGCTCCCGCGAATGTCGACCGTCCATTCCCATTTGAAGGGTGGTGAGCCCTGCCCGACTTGGTTGGACGGTAGCTTCATCAGTATACTGCGTTTCGATTATAGAGAATCGTTTCTACTTCGTTGGCGCGAGGCTCCTGGTTCGGCCCATACCTGCTGCTGGGCTAGCCTGGAGGTTAGGTCTAGCTTCGGACATTAGACAAGCGTGGAGAGCCGTTAACCTCCTGGAGGCGAACGGTTTGGAATCTTAGCGAGACAAAACCAATCACAGAATGTTAACGTCTGCACCGATACAGGTGTGTTGGCTGGATGTTCTTATTACTTCGGAGCTCAGCGGGAGCAGATGAAGGTGCTTTCAACGGCAGCCACGATTCGGGTGGGAAATATACAGCAGCAAATTGTAGTCTGCGTTCATAAATGTGTTTTACAATTGATACCATCCGTCTTCGATGCATGGCTCCGAGCCATACATCGATTTCAATTTCTGTGTTTCTGTGTGAAGCATAGATATGGATTTTGATCCGGACGAGTCCCTATCCGAATACTCCCTCAATCAATCGGAGCGCTTGTGAGCATCGAATAGGCTCGCGCTGCAGTAAGTGCTGTGCGCGAACAGAGCATACGCTTCGAACCCCGTCCGATTTCTGTTGTAAATGTCGCCGGTAAGAATGAATCAGACGCAAATTCTCTTTCGTTGACGTGGGTAATTCCATGCGCCAGCCTGTCAGGGGACATCTGGTGTACAATGCATGCACGGGCACGAGAGGTACATGCCGTGGCTGGCAATCGGTGAATGGGAAAGCGAGTCCCACTCGCTTTCCGACTCACCGATTTCGGACGTCCATTTTCGGCCTTCCTGGAAATTCAGCTCGAAGAAAGTGGGTGAATGGGCGGTGGTTCAGCGGCTTCAATTTCGCATCTGTCCGGATGACAATATGGCCACTGTTTCCGTCCACACAAAATTTCTCCAAAAAATGCTGACAGTTCCCTCTAGCGGACACCACCTATGGTCGCCGAGATAAGCGCCTAGCTACAAGCGAGGACAACAACCTTTATAGGGTGCGGCTGGTAAACGCTGGAATGCGTCATTGGGCGTCCTTAACCATGAAATCCAACGATGGGGAGCCGGTCCTGTCCGCTGTGTTTAAGCCCTACAATTTTTTGGGTTACATAGTAACCCTATTAGAATCGCTTCGCGTGCCAAACGACGCTGAAGAAAATCGTGATTGGTGGATCGATCATTTTCCTGACGTGTCCACCAATCAGGGTGCGAAACATTGTCAGACTGTATGCCCCCCCACGTCCACGGACGCACGGCTTAGGTCGGCCCGAAAGAAGAAATCAGGTTCATCGACCTACATGTCCGGACAGACCCCGGATCGTACGGAATGACCAGTCCGACGCCAAGACAAAAGGGTAAGGACGGTACGTTGGGTTGGGTCCAGCCCGCCGAGTCCACCGGCGAGCATAATTTAATGTTGTTTTTTCCCCTCTATGTCGCTCCTCCTTGGACTCGCCCTGTCCTATTACACGGAACTGGTCGTCATGGCAAACTCTTTAGACTCGTGAACCCGGATTCAAACAATGTTAACATACATATGAAAGAAAAGAAATCCAACCAAAGTGGTAGAGGAAGGTAAATAAATTCAATTGTGCCTATAATTACGTATTCTTATTTTATATAACACAAGGAAACATCCAAAATACATCCACATTTGTTGAAGATCATTTTCTTGTGAAGTTCATAATAGACGTGTGAAACTCTCACGTTCAGAATTCAAGAGCATATTCATCTCATATAAATGAATTCATCATCAAATAGAACTATATTCATAAAAAAAGAGTGAGAAGAAATGCCTTTATAGGCTTTTCTTCAATATGTTGGTGAATTGTTTTACATAAAAGTGTATGGTCAAGCACATTCGGTCAATTTTTGGTTATGTCTTTTTCACTTTTACATCCAACAAGCTGGAATAAATCTAGCATAGCTTGAAGTAACTTAGGAAGAGTTCACCCAAACCATACACAATGTTTAAGAGCACTCTTGGGCGAACCAAAAAAATTAGCTTGAACGAATGCGGGTGACGGTTTGGCAGCCCATTTACAACCAGTTTTGGCTTCCATAAACGAGGTAAAGTCTCGTGGCAAACCTTCCATGATGTGGTCCAGATTGCGGGCATTTATTTAGCCTCTTAAAAGATACTAATATGAATACTTTTGTTCGGTTACTATGTAACCCTATGCACGCTTTCCGTGCAACACCTACCTCTTGTTTTTTTTTTTTTGTCCCTTGGTCATAACCGATGGGAGCGGGGGGGTCACGTAGGCACCAAAACAAGCCTGGGGACTGAACCCGGCCCCCCAAACATTTATAGGGCGTAGACTTGAGGGTGTTTCCAGCATTGGTGTAAGCTGTGAGTGAGGATGATGTCTGTGGTGGTCCTGCTTTCCTTTGCCGTGCAAAGGAAGGGGGCGTGGAGAATCGATGACTGTAGTAAAGTAGTTGTCTTTTTCTTTGACCTCCCCTCGGTGCGAGCTTGAAAGCGTAAGGTGGCATGAGTGAAACTTTCTTGGAGCAGCGCCGAGGTGACTAATAATATGACTAGGGTTGGGTCTGATCTTGGGTCTGCCCAACGTTCTTGCCAAATTCTATGGAAGATGCTAGCCCGGAGAATATCCCAGAGAATACGATTAGGAGTGGTGGTTGTTGGACCAAAAAGGAGGTCTGGTGTGGTTGGGTGTTTGTTTAGGAAGAAAGCTAGGACTAGTTTTTTCAGGCGCATAGTAATTCGTGCTAAATGCTTACATAAGAGGAAGCAGTGTTCAATCGCTTCAGATAATCCACATCTTGGACATAATGGCGAGGATGGAGGACGAAGGAATCAATACTGATGATTGACTTGTATGGAGCGGTATAGGATGCGTAGCATCACGTCCTGGGGCCGGATTTTAAGAGGTGGTTTGCTTATGCTTCCGTGAATGTGTTTCCAATGAAAGGTGAGGGAAGGGAAGTGTGCGGTCCATTTCGGTTTGTGAGTGGGTTGTCTTTGGTGAAGGTTGGCAATATGATTGTAGATCTGGCCAAAGGATTTGAATGTTGGGCGAATTCTATAGCTGGGAAGGTCGGGGCGATGTGGGGTACCCAAGTATCTATTCTTGTGGACGTACACTGGTGTGCTCGAGTATCCGGAGAGTGGTCTGGATGGGGTTCACGGGTGCTTGGAGGGTTTCCCTGTGAGGGGGCAGACTTGAAGGGGGTCGCCCCATATTGCATTGTTGTGTCTTCTTAGTTTGTATATGATAGTAAGAGGCAGTCCTGTTAGTGAGATGAGGGTGACATATTGTGTGAAGTTGGCGACATCTCCAAGGGAGGGAGGGTTAGTCATGAATGCTATCCATGTGATTGGGAGATTCTCTCGTACTTCACAGAGGACCTCTTGTTGGCTGCGAGTTGGTGGTTTTCCTAGGGCATGGGCGAGTGTCTCGGGTTGAAATATGAGTCCGACCTGGAGCTCGAATGTGAGGAGGAATCGTTCTCGTTGGGGGATGCCGAAAGGTGTGTCATCTGGTTTGAGGAGATGGCAATTGTAGGCTACGTATTCTAGTTCAATGTCATATCGAGTGAGGTTTGGGGGAAGGATTTGGGGGTCTGACGTAAGAAAGTGACGAAAGTAGTCTGCCCATCGGCGACTGTGGGATGTTGTGTGAATTCTAGCTAGTGCTGGATGTGATAAGAAGAAGTGCCCGCTTTTGGGAAGTTTTTGGGTGTCCAGGACGGATTGTTTCCATTTGTGCTGGGAGGGCTGAAGGAAGTCGTATACCCATTTTGCGCCCTGAGCCTGGATGAGGTGAGTTGGCCATTTGACATGGAGTCCGTGATTGTCAGTGGGGCTGGTGATGGTGTCGTGTGTGTGTATAGGTGGACGAACTTCGTCCGTTCAGCGGGAGCTTGGTGTGTGCATAGAAAGCCGGTTAATAGTGAGCTGAGTGTAGAAAGGTGTTTCGACGATGTGGGAATGTCGAAGAGTGGTAAAGGAATTTAGGATTGAGGTATGAGTTGATAGCGACGATTTTCGTCTTAAGAGGGCTTCTGAGGTTATTCCAAAGTGGAATTGCTGCATTGATTTCGTCGATGATGAGTTGCCAGGTGGCGTCAGGATTGTGTTGAGAGTGAAATTGTATGCCTAGGATTCGTACGGGACCATGGCTTATTGGGTATAGCGGCCGGGTGGGGATTTTTGTGTGAGTGCCAATAGGGAGGATGACGGTTTTCGTTTGGGCTGACGCGGAGACCTGTATGGTTAGCCATGACTCTAAAGAGGTGGCTCGTCTTGTTGATTTCGTGGATTGATCTGGGGAATAAGGTCAGGTCGTCTGCGTATCCGACAAAATGGGGATAATCAAATGATCTTGAGGGAACCCCATGTAGGTGATATTTCAGGTACGCAATGATGGGCTCCATCGCACACACGAAGAGGAGGGGGACGAGGGGACAACCTTGGCGGACACCTGAGTGAAGGGTGATAGGTTGTGAAAGATGCCCATTGATCTGTAGGCGGGAAGTTGTATTTTTGTGAAGAAGTTGGACCCATTTCATGAAGTTGAGAGGTATTCCCAGGTGAAGTAAGGCATGCATAAGGTAGGGGCGGCTGAGGTTGTCGTATGCTTTTTCGAAGTCTGCTGCTAGAAAGTATAGTTGCTCTTTATTTTGAATAGCCCGGTGTTGGAGGTCGTGTAACTAAGAGAGTGTATGCTGTATGCAGTGGCCTTCGACGAAGCCAGTTTGATCTTGGTGGATGATATAGGGTAGTGCTTTGTTAAGTCGTGTTGCAAGGAGTTTGGCGAGAATCTTATTCTCAACATTTACCAAGGAGATGGGCCTGTAATGGGCGATATTATCTAGCTCGCCTTTTTTATGGACTAGGGTCATGATTGATTCAGTAAAGGAGGGGTGGGAGGAGGGGTTTTCGAGGATGTTTTCGTAGAAGTGGAGGAGAATCGTTGAGAAGTTCATGTTTCCACCGTAGAGGGTTTTTTATAGTTCCCTAGAGAGGCCATCTGGACCTGGGGCTTTGTGGCTTGCTTGACTGAGTATACTGTCTGACATTTCAAGTTCAGTAAAGGGCGCTGCAAGGAGTGTAGCAATGTGAGCTGGTAGGCGTTTGTGGCGGTCTGGTGGGAGGAGTTTAAGGTATGTGTCGACATGGCGAGGGGGCTTGTAAATGTTTTGGAAGAACGTTCTTGCCAGAGTTTCGATTTCTTTTTGGGTTGTCACCTTGGTGCCTAGTGTAGTTGTTAATTCCGTGATGATGGTCTGCTTCTTACGCGTGGTGACTCGTGTAGTTAGTGCTTGTGATGGGATGCTTGCATGGGAGTGCCAGCGCACATCAGCGATGCGGTGAAGGAATTGAATCCTTGCGTTCAGGTATCACTGGAGTTTGTTGTCGAGTTGTGTGATGAGGTTGAAGTTTATCGGGGTTGGGGAGTTGGCATGTAGTCTCGTTACGCTGGCTAATTGTTGTTGCATGTGTGCGATTATTTTTGGACGCATCTGGACTCCTCTTGGCTGAAGCGTTTTAGTTGATGAATGAGGTTTGGCTTTGTGGTGAGCCAGTTTGTGGTGACGAGGAGGGGGAGTCGATATTGAGCCCATGGTCGGTGGAGGAGGGATGAGTTCAAACGCCAGTATCCCTTGCCTTTTGTAGGTTGTGATGCAGGTAGTCGTAGGCGAGGAAATTTTCCGGCGTAGTGATCTGTGAAGTTAGATGGCAATTGGATGTGTTTGACTTGTTCGATAAGTGTGCTAATTGTTGGTGTGTTGTAGATTCTATCGAGTGGGGACTATGTATTGTGGGCTTTTGAATGGTAAGTGAATTTGCGAGATCGTGGGTGTTTGTGTCTGTATGTATCGGTTACATGGAGGGAGTCTAGCATTATGTTCAAATTTTCTTTGTCTGGCGAGCATTTGTAGGGGCTTCTATCCAGGGGATGCATAATACAGTTGAAATTGCCGAGGAGAATGTGAGGTCTGAAGTTTAGGCAGTCTTTGTGTAGGGACGTCCAAAACGAGATTCTCATTGATATTTGGGCTGGGGCGTAAAGGCAGCATACTCTTAGTGTGTAAGCCGAGAGACGAAGGTGCACTAGTACGTACCGACTGTGCCTATCAGCTTTGTAGTGAATTTGTAGGTGTGGTTTGTGGGCGATGATAAGTCCTGCCGCTTGACAAGGCCTAGAGGGGATTACATGTGTTCTGTACCGAAGATTGAGTGTACTGTGCGGAAGTGTTGGTCGTTGAATTAGGGCGTCTGTGAGGAAGACTAAATCTGGCGAGTCGATTCTGAGGATTTCATCCAACAAGCGATGCTTGTGCGGGTTGTTAAAATCATTGATATTGATGTGACAGATGCTAACCATGATTCCTGATACATTAGCATTAGCGAATTGATCCGTTATTGACGCGGACAACTAGGAGTGCGACTGAGCATGGTCATCTCCTTCATTTCTGCAACGACGAACATTTCTGTCTCTCTGGGGAGGTGGACCTCTTTCAGGGGTTTGTAGTTCTTGGGAGGGGGGCGGAGGGGGAGGGGGTGCTCATTTGGAGTGTTACATTGTTGGGGAGGTTGGGGCGATGGGGAGAGACCTTGTGGCAACACAGATGTGAAATTCAGCTGTGACACATTCATTAAGCGTCTATGCAAGCCAAGACAATCAGTGGGGGTAGCGATTAAGTCTAGAGGGGGTTGTATCCTTGAGGGGGGAGTCATGTTCACTTTGGGACTTCCTAACATGTGATTGCACTTCTTGTTCACACAAAGTTGATGGTGCGGCGGCCCCGGCCGCGTGATCCACGACCGCGGGGGCGGTCGAAGGAGGGTGCGGGCATGAAGGAGGGGGCAGGTTGCCCGACGAGAGCTGTTGGGTTGTCCGGGTTCACAGGGGAGGAGGTGGTCGATGGGGTCGTTAGGGAGGGCGGAGAGGAGAGGGAGGGGGTCATGGGTGGCGTCTGGTTGCGGCGGCGTGCGGCACGGGTCGTTGCAGCAGCGCGGTGGGGGTTGTTGGGGTCCTGATGAATGGTGCGGGAGATGAGGGCCTTCAGGTCGGTGTAAGGGGCTGTCCGGGGGAGACAAAGCAAGTCCTCCTCCACGTGGGAGTTGATTTTGGCGATTTCGTCAAGGTGTGTATGTGACTCCGTCACGTGCTTGGCGAGTTCTGCCATGGTGCGGCCGTGCACGTGATGGCAGCGACGGAACAGGCAGATCCACAGTTCCACCAGCTTACCCACACTGGAGAGGACGATCCGAATGACGCCCTTGATGAGGACGAGAAGGGTGCAGGTCTTGAACTCTGCCACTGGGTATAAGAGAGGGGAGAATGTGAAACTGAAGATTGGATGCAAAGGGGGGAACTGGGACAAGATTAAATCTGGAGGGAGGAGAGGGGAGGGTTGAAAAGCATGGATTGTGCGGAGGGGATGAGAAAAGGGGGTGGAAGGTTCGGGTTATAACTGTCGTGTAGAGGGGGAAGGGGTGTGGAGGGGGGTTTTGAACCTTGAGCATTGATGATAGAGTGCAAATTTTTGGCGAGAGCAATGGGAGTGTATCCCGATGAACAGGGGGGTTGAAAGAGGAGTGTGAGGGAGGAGGGATTGTAGAAGGTAGGTGATAAAAAGCTTGGAGGGAGGGTATGCAAATTGACAGCAGTTTTAGCCTAGCAATGAACTTGGAGGGGGAAGAGGGGAGGGTGAGATAGATTGCATTGGGGTGCATGGGGGGGGGGACTGGGGTAAGGAGCTGAGCCAAGATGTAACATGTGGTGTTAGAGAGGGGGGGAGGGGGTGGAAAGGGAGTTTTTGGAATAATGTCAGGATAATATACTCAGGAGCACGCACTGGACATAAAGTCTTGGACTAGAGGGAACTGAGATTGTGGGGTGAAGAGGGAGGGGCAGAGTGAGGGAGGGAGTGGTGGTCTAATGTGGGGTGCATGTATGTTTGCGTCGGAATTAGTTGAGTAGAGTAGATTGGGGTGGGAAGGGATTGGGATGGGAGGTAGAGCGTTTTGGGGTCTATGTTGGAGAGGTAGGGGGAGGGAGTGTGCCAGTGTGTGCCACATGGAAAGGAGAGGGGGGGTAGAGGGAGGGTATCGAGGGGTTGGGAGAGAGGGTGAGGAGTTGGTATCTTACAGTTAAGGGCATGCACCGCTTCAATGGTATGCTCTGTCAGATTGCTTGGACGACGACGTTCGTTGAGGAAGAGATGATGGGTGGTTGACTGGTGGTTATGGCCACAAAACTTACAAGAGTAGTGTGACATGTTGATGAGGATCGGTTTCGCGTTTGGTGCGAAACGGATGGCAGCAGGGACCAGGTTACAGTCTTCATCTAGAGGGTGTGGGGTGGCTATAGCTTTGAGAGTGCCATTGCGGGTGCCGGTGACAGGATCTTCAAAGTGGTGAAGTTGGAGAAGCTCCAGGAGGTAAGGGTGGGTTGCTGGGGGAATGACCATGGTGGTGAATAGTGCTGTGAAGTTTTCCTTGGTGTAGGAGTCAGGGATGTGGCGGACTACCACTGTTTTGGCGGTTGGGTCACGCGCAAGGTGATCTTCATATTCGGGACAGGTCTGGCGAACGCCTGTGATGAGTTCCTGTCGTCCGTGCTCGTCGCGGAAGTGGAAGGGAAGGGCGCGCATTGCGTCGGGGGTGATGTCAAAGTCCACAGCGGGGAGGATGAGCAGCTCTCTCGCGTATTTCTTGCCATTGCAGTATATGCTTTCCGCGCGCTGCGTGATGATGGCTTGGACGTAGTTTTCCTTGGCCCTTCACGTCGATTTGTCCAGAAGAGCAGCTCTCTTGTGGCTTAAACACAAAAACAAAAAACACAAACGGCAAGTCGCTGGAGTGTGTTTAAGCCCTACAGATCATTCACGTAGTTTTCCTTGGCCCTTCACGTCGATTCGTCCAGAAGAACTTATTTCTTCCCTCGCTCACTCATCAAGGCAAGTCCCACATGGCACACCGGTTGCCGAACATAATCTTCCCAACAATCCCCGATTCCACCAATGATATATCAACATCCATAGTTAGAAGCTCGATGCTCGTCCGCAATTGGAATGCATTCAATCCAAACCTCACTGCCTCCATCAGTCTCCTGACCGGCGATGAAAATGACGAGTACGCAGGGTGAGGTGTTTGGACAAGGAAACAAAAGGTGCAAAGAATTGTCAAATAGCGCTCAACGATGAATTCCAACGTTTATCAGCCTCACCCATACTATTGACAAAGTGTCCAAGGGTGCGACTTTTGAGGGGGTCTCAATGTTGGCAAAGAATTTTCTAAACTGAATTGAAAACCCTGTCGCCAAGAGCACCATTTTTATGTCTCAAAACCATGCCCCTGATTTCTGTGACCTTCGTTATCAAGAGATTACAAACGAAGGACGAAGAAATGTGACCAAGAACCTTGTTCATCGATGATAATAAATGACGGACAATCTGCACAGTAGATGATCGATCTTGCTTAGAATGCCTAAGTCGCGGATGGTGCATAGAATAAGATGTCCTACGAAAGGTTGACAATAGACATATACCAACAAAACATGTGCGAAGGCAACCTCAAAGGGTACATTCTAATGTTTACCACACTTTCCAATGTGCCGACCCTAATCGAAAACGAGTCTTCCACCCACTTTGTGTGACAGCACTCAAACCCATCCAGGTGTTGTGATGTGTGTCGTACACGGCATACGATGACCCCTCGGCTCATGTCCATCCACATGCAGATCCCTGAGACTGGCGAAGGTGGCAAGAGACCGGCGGCCGGCGGTGACGGGCGCCCAGAAGACTCTCGTATCTTTTAGATTTGTGCCGTGGGACAGCACATAGGCATGCAGCTCTCAGGACGTAGATCTCATCGATGCGGCCGTTCTGGGTCAAACGGTTTGTCGTTCTGACATGTCTGTAGGAAGTTATGGCCAAAACTGTGTTTTGGCCACTGTTTTGTTCTGCTACAAAACAACGCCCTTGTGCGACCCGTGTGTGTGCATCCACTAGGTCCGTGACACTATTTACGTTGACCAGGCCTCAGTTGTCACTTTCTCACTGGACAGTTCAGTATTTGCAGCTTTTGACACTTATTCTTGTATCTCTAGCCAACCCCTTGCTGTTCTCACCTTCACCTGTGTGTGCTCCTAAGTTAACGAGTCGGCTTCTACTACCATGCCGCCGACATCAATGCTAAGAAGCTATCTTTCATGGTATCAGAGCGGCAAACCAGTGCTCGCACAACTACGTAGCAGAGGCGCAGCAACCGCAACAATAGTGAGCGACCACATCCGTTGCCTCGAATAGGAGCAACAGCAGCGCCCCTTGTCTCGGTGAGAGGTCCTGGGAGGACCCGGCATCGTTCCGATCGTTCTCTTGACAAATCTGTGGCATTTCCCCGGCCATTGCGCAATAACAGCAGCCGCTCCGCGGAACCTCCGCGGTGTTCCGCGGTGACGAGGTCTCCGCAGCGGACGAGGCAGCTCCGCGACCGCAACGGAACCCGCTGACAGTGCCGCAGATACACCGTGGTCGTACGGTGTGTTCTGAAGTTGTCACCCCGCAGTGACGGTGCCGCGGCAAATCCGCGGTGTTCTGCGGATCCGCGACGTTCTGCCGCAGTAGCTCCGCGGCGGTTGTAGAACATGCTGGCGGTGCTCCACGGTGCTACGCGGTCACGAGTCCGCAGCAATTCCGTGGATCGCCAGTCATGGCAGTCCTACGGTGGTCGCGGAACGCACTGACGGAGGTGCCGTAGCAGTTCGCGATATCCCGTTGTGTTTTGAACCGGCGTGACCGCGTCCTGCTCTCTCTGATCCGCGGCACTCTGCGGACATTCTGCTATGAGGTATACCGTAGAGGTGTTGCGCGAACGCGTTCCACGATAAGGTTCTACGATGAGGTGTTCCACAGCAACAAACAAAACCAGAAAAAAGGGAAGGGGGGGGACGACCATCATGCCCAAGCTCACCCCCTCCAGCGCGGCCACCAATGCGGTTGTCGGAAGCAGCTCCATCAGCAGCCAACGTCAGCCAACGCCATCGTCACCACAGCGGCAGTAGTAGCCGCAACAGCAACAATCACATCAACAGCCACAGTCGTAGCAGAAGCAGCAGCACCAGCAGTTGCAGCACCACCAGCAAAAGTAGCAGCCGCAGCCGTAACAGCAGCAACAGCAGCGGCCACCGAGCCTGTTGACATTTGCACGCCAGGTGCACGTGCTGAATGACTTAAATGCCGAGAGCCGCGATACTTTGATGAGACAGGTCGCTGAGCTACAGAACCTGAGGAGCGGCTTACTGCCTCAGCATCATTAGTCTTAGAAGTAGTAGCAACATCCGTTCGTCGACCCGAGTGAGGACCGCCTCGCTCTAGACGGTAATGCTCATGAGGTCGCGAAGAACCTCTCCGACTCCGGTGAGGAGGTTGAGGAAGAGCTGCTACAAGCACGCCTCATCCGCCTGCTGGCACGCCGCAAAGCGCGTGAGGCCAATGGCGTCCTCCACGGAATGAGCTCGAGCACCGACGCCGGCCCAAGCTCATCCCGCCGCCCTCTAAGCATTGAGGAGTTGGCTTTGTAGGCCTGTCTGGGTAAGGGGGTTTCCTCCTCTATGCCCGGCCCCGCACTGGCTTCGACTGTCGCTCTGTCGACGGTTAAGACACCCAAATGGTTTGAGTCGGACCCACCCGTTTTCCGGACTAGGAACAACTTTAAGCCCTGGGAGCCGCGCTTCCACATGTGGGCCATGAGCGAGGGTGTCCTCGCCTACTACCTCACTCCATACCAAGCGTCTGACCCCGCCCAGACACAGATGGTTGTCTGCGCCGCTTTCGACCTGATGAAGTCCATTCGGACTTCACCAAGGACTTCAGTCGATTCCTTGGCGATCCGTTGACCGGCTTTGGAGCTTAACCTTGCGCGGCGTGGCCACTGGCTGCCACTCTTTTTCAGGGCGCCACCTTGGCGTTGACGTCTCAGCGCATCGCCGACTTCAACTCCCTTTGCCAGAATGCTCATGAGTCCTCAGCTGACTACCGGCTCCGGGCGATCAGCTGCACAAGGATCTGGAAGACGATGCCCCCGCGCAGTACTTTGCCCTACAGATCATCCTCTACGGGATCCATCCTGACTACACGCGTGTCTTCAGCAACTTCGGCTAGACCCTGATGCGCGACATGGGGACCAAAGGGACCCTTCTGCGCTAGGCTAGCCTCCACTTCCTGGAGGTCACCGGCATGGACGCAGCGAACCGTGCTCAGCGTAGTACCACTTCAGCTGCAGTCGTCGCCGCGTCCTCCTCCCCGCCGTCTAAAGCAACAGCGGCACCAACTCAGGGGAAGAAGGGCCACAGATCATCAGCCGGTGGTTCTAGCAGCAGGACTTGTAATGTCACTCGCACAAGCACAAGCAACATCAGCTGCAGTAGTAGTGGCGGGAGCAGCAATAGCAGCTGCAACAGTAGCGGTCTCGGAAGCACTACGGGCCGTCGCTTTGTGTTCTTCAACTACGGGGGTGACCATCACTACCCGGACTGCACTTGTCTGACCGGCCACCCATTGGACTAGGCAAAGGTCACGCGGGGCCTCCAGCAGGTGCACGAGGCGTGCGTGCGCCATACATCTGGTGCGACCGCTCACTCGGCCGCCACTACCGCAGCCGCACCAGAGTAGTCCACCGCCAAAGTAGGCTCCTCCACTGACCCTCGCGACCAGGCGCTTGCCGACCGCGACAGCACGATCACCGAGATGCATCATTTTCTTGCCTTGCGCTCATCTCAAGGAGGTGCGAGTGTGTTGACTGAGCCTTGGGGTCCTACTGTCTGTGGACTATCTGTGTCGTTGCGTGATGATGCCTGTGGTGGACCCCATGTCCAGCCGTGTGTGCGCTACATACTTGATGATGTATATTGGTTGCATGTATCTCATGTGCGCTCCGCTACTCGACTTGTCGTGTCACCCGCCAAGCATCTTGCTGTCGCGCCTTGTTGCGTTGCCAATTGCCACATTGCCCCTTGTACGCGTGTCACCGATGCCACCTTGGTCGTTGACTCTAGTGCCACCCATCACGTGACGTGTCGACGTGACGTCTTCGTCGTCTTGCATCCTATTAGCACTGTTTTCTCTGTCCGCACTGCAGTTGGCCATGAGGTCCCTGTCCAGGGTGTTGGGGTTGTGCAGTTCACCGGGTCCATTGGTCGCGTATACATCTCCGACGTCTTCTTTGTCCCTGATCTAGAACCCAGCATGCTGTCTGTCCGTGCGTGCACCAAGATGAGCCTAGGTGTCACGCACACAGATGCGGATGCTCGCATCTTTGTGTGCGAGACCGAGGAGACTATCCTTAGTGGGATGGTCGTCGATGATCAGTGTCACATCTCTGGGTCCTCTACGAGTGCCCCCTCCTTTTCTCCTTCTCTCAATGCTCGTGTTTTTGTTACTAGTGCTCTCTGAGCACCACTGTCTGCTGCATCAACACCTTTGCCATCTCCACCTGGGGGCTGTCGACAAGATGCTTTGCACTCAGCCTGCTCTCGGTCTTGATGCGGCGTCCTTCGAGGCGCCGCCCATGACCGACTGCCTATCTTGTGCTGGAGGCAAGATGCACCGATCCACCTTTCCTGTGTCTGTCTCCAGGGCTCGACGGCCCTTGGAGCTTGTCCACTCTGACCTCATGGGTCCGCTCCCTGTCGAGTTTCAAGAGGACCGTGGCCGCTACGTCGTGACATTGACTAATGACTTCACGCGCATCCCCTGGGTCTACCGTCTGTGTCACAAGAGCGATGCCACCATTGTTGTCCGCACTTGGCTAGTCATGGCCCAGCGCCAATCCTCCTACCACCTTTAGACCTTTTGCTCTGACCGCTGCGACGAGTACTTCGGTGACATGGCCCGCTCCTTCACCGAGCTTGGTGTCTTCCACAACCTATCCGCTCCCGCAACCCCCCAGCAGAACGGCGTCTCAGAGTGTTGGAACCGCACCATGGAGGATGCGGTCCGCGCCATGGGCGCGGACAGCCCCATCCCTGAGGCCTTGGCCTTCGAGGGCATGGCGTACATGACCTGGATCTAGAACCGCATTCCTCATTGTCCCCTCCCAGGTCACCGTATGCCCTACGAGCTGTGGTATGGACGCCGCGCGGATCTGCGCTTGGCGCGTGTCTGGGGCTCCCTTGCCTACATCAGGTATACAACAGAGTAGAAGGAGAGCAGGCTCTCTCCGCGGGGTCACATCTGCGCCTTTGTCGACGTCTCCCCGTAGTCGAAGGCTTGGCGGTTCTGCAACCTTGAGCGACACCGTATCGTGGAGTACCGTGACGCTCTCTTCTTCGAGCATCTCGCCTTCTGCAACCTTGCTTGCGTCCACGCCTTGCGTGCTGCCCATGCCCTTGGGTGTGCTGGACCTCATAGTGTGGGGGAGGCTCTTGTCACGGCTGGCACGGTGCCCCCGGCCAGTATGACCACGCCGTCGCCAACACCCCCGGTTCTATCCCCAGAGGCTGTGCCCACCGGCACCACCAGCTCCATCCCATCTGCAACTTGCTCCTCCGCCCCCGACTCTCCTATCTCGCATGTCCCTGAGTCCACGTGTGATCCTGCTTCCGCCTTTGCGACCCTGCCTGATCTTGTGTCTGATTGAGCGTCTGTGGCCTTGCCTGATCCTGCGTCTGATTCCGCATCTAAGGCCCTGCCTGATCTTGCGTCTGTGTCCGTGTCTTGCTCTGAGCCTTCTCAACCTCCTACCGCGGACATGCCTGCGTTTGCCATGGCTCTTCCCCCGACTGCTGAGGTCTCGCCAGCCTCTAATGGTACGCCTGTCGTGCGGTCGACATCGACATGTGAGTTGGCAGCGGCCACTGCTCCTGCCCCGTCGGACCCTTACACAGGGGCAATCGGCGGACGCCTCCGACCTCGCCCCGCACGCAGCATTGTCAGCGGTAACCCGGGCACAAAGGCCCTCGGCTTGAACACTCGCGGCATCACTAAGATTCACCCTAGCTGTGCCACCAACATGGCACTACTTCCTCATGAGCATGATCTCGCTCGAGATGCCGCTGAGTCCATGGTCAATGTCAACCCTCCCTCTGCGACATACGCCATGGCTACACGTAGTGCACAATTGCTGCCTCCCAATCCCACCAGCCTACCAGAGGCCTTGTCAGCCCCCGACGCTCAGCAATGGCGCACTGCCCGTCAGGCTGAGCTCGATGCCATCCGGGAGCACGTCGTCTTTGAGCTGGTGGACTTGCCAAAGAACCGCAAGGGCATCAAGGCTAAGGGGGTTCTACCCAAGAAGCCAAAACCAGACGGCACTGTGGAGCACTACAAAGCGCGCCTGACAGCAAAGGGCTTTTCTGAGGTCCCTAGCGTGGATTACACCAAGACCATTGCCCCTTTTGGCTGGATGACGACCATGCTCATGCTACTGAGCCAGGCGGTACAGCACAATTGGGAACTCCATTAGATGGATGTCAATAACGCGTTCCTCAACTGGGATCTTGAGGAGGAGATCTACATGGTCCAGCCACCCGGCTTTGAGGATGGTACCGGTTGCGTGTACCGGCTGTGGAAGGCCTTGTACGGCCTAAAACAGTCACCTCGCTGCTGGAAGCATAAGATCACTAGCACGTTGAGATGCGCTGGGTATGTTCAGAGTGATGCTGACCCATCAGTGTTCCTCTCACAGTCCCCAGCATTGCTCGCTGCCATCCTCATCTACGTGGAAGATCTTCTGAACCAACCTGGGAGCAGTGAACGTTGCCAAGGCCGCTCTTTCCTCGGCCTACAAGATGAAAGATCTTGGTGAGGCATCTGTGTTTTTGGGGATGGAGATCGTGCACGACCGTGTCCACCGCACACTCCATGTCCATCAGGGACAATACGCACAGACTGTTGGGGAGCGCTTTGCCGACCTCCTCGCTTCCGTCTGCACGGCCTCCATGCCCATGACCCCTGAGGGGCAGGCCGCCCTCAAGGTGGATGACCCAGCTGACTTGGGACAGCTAGTCGATGTGACCCTGTATCTGTGAGTCATCGGCTCGCTCATGTACTTGGCCACCACGACACGGCCTGCCATTGCCTTCACTATCAACCTGCTTGCCCAGTTCTTGTAGGCTCCACGCCAACAAACACTGGAGGTCGCAGTCCGGTGTGTATACGACATCCTGTCCACCCCAGGCTTTGGCCTGTTCTTTCGCAAGCAGGTGTCTGTTGTGCTGGATGGGTACATAGGCAATGACTGGGCATGGTGTCAAGATAGCAAAAGCCGCTCCGGCTACATCTTTCTCATTGAAGGCATTGCAGTGTCCTGGCGAAGTGGGAAGCAGGGTTGCATCGTACGCAGCACTGGTGAGGCAAAGTATGTTGCTCTTGGCGTCGGTGCAGCGGAGTGTGTCTGGCTCGTTTGTCTATTATGTGAACTACATCAGTCCATTCCGCCCTGTGGTTCTCCAGTGTCACAACATGAGCACGAAGGCCATCGCCAAGAACTCAGGTGTGTTCCATGCACGCACAAAGCACATCAATGTTGAGCACCACTTCGTGCGTGATCTGGTTGATCGTGGTGAGATCCGAGTCATCAACGTGGGCATTGACAGGTAGTGCACGGATTTTTTGACCAAGGCTCTGGGTCGTTCGAAGTTTCATGCGGCCACTTGTTCCGTAGGACTTTACCCCATCCCTGTTCCGTGTTGATTCCTCATGTACCACGTTGCGTGTGCTATGCTTGCTGCCTACAATGGCTATGTGCTTCCTGCTCTCTTTAGCGTTAGTGTCTGCATGTGCATGGACGTGTTTCACCCTCCGGTCATGGGGGAGTGTTGTTGTGTGTGTCGCACATGGCTTACGGTGACCCCTCGACTCATGTCCATCCACTTGCAAAACATTGAGACTGGCCACGGTAGCAGAAGACCTGCGGCCGATGGTGACGGGCGCCAAGAAGACTCTGGTATCTTTTAGATTCGTGCTATGGGACAGCAAATAGGAGTGTAGCCTCTCAAGACATAGATCTCATCGATGCGGCCGTTCTGGTTCAAACAGTTCGTCGTTCTGACATGTCTGCAAGAAGTTATGGCCAAAACTGTGCTTTTGCCACTGTTTTGTCCTGATAGAAAAGAGCGCCCTTGTGCGTCGCGTGTGTGTGCATTCACTAGGTCCGTAACACTATTTAGGTTGTCCAGGCCTCAGTTGCCACTTTCTCTCTGCACAATTCAGTATTTGCAGCTTCTGACACTTGTACTTGTATCCCTAGCCAACCCCTTGCTGTTCTCACCTTCACCTGTGTGTGCTAGTGAGTCAACTGGCCGGCTTGTACTGCCACGCCAGCGACAGCAGTGCTACAAAGCTGTCTTTCACCAGGAAGTGGGTGGGCAAAACCACTTGCACATATTCATTGTTTCCCAACCTCAACAACAAGGCCCCGCAATAACGGGGCCCAGCAAGAGCCTACAGAAGAATGAGGCATAGTGCGGTGAAATCCGCGATGCTAATATGCGAGATGGTGATTTTCTTCCAAGCTACCGTGTTATTTAAGACGCATATGAAGTAGGGGAAAAATTGGTAGACTCTGGCGTTATGCACGATATTGATATCAACCAAATATTGCGCTACCATACAATTCGGGTGTCCCTATGTATTCCGGTCAGGTACACGGTGTTCTACGCTAGACGCCAACGTTCAGATATTCTTCTCCCGAGCGTTACACGTTCGAGTATTATCTCACAATGTCATCGCTTCTTTGGATTTTCACATAATGCCCGCAGATTCGAACTTACTTGTCCGCGCCATCCGTCCTGCAAAATTTGGGTATGCGTTTGTACTATCGTACCAGTGCGATTCGGAGAATTTTGTGAGGCGTTCATGATAAAACGTGAAGTAAGATGAGAAACTAAGATATTTCATTGTAACATTTCATAATGCACATAATTACAAGTTTTCATGTTAAACCCATGCTAAGACGGCGGTCCATTTTTGTGTTCCCATCCACTTCCTCGCCAACACTACGTGAGTAGAACGGGCATCAAACAAGGGTCGTTTGCGTGTCCATTCGTGTGGCCGGCAAACTAGGGTTTCAGGGCCGGAAGGACTTTAGCACGACGTCCCTACATGGATGTTAGTAGTGCCTTCGCATTTTGCAACTGAACACCAATTTGATCCTCATAGTTAGACAACTTCATGGCACATTGAGCCCCTCATGAACCTCCTAACTTGTAGTCAGCTCCCGTGCAAGTCCTTGTCGCTACCCCCAAACTCCAAGTACAGTCGTTCTTGCGCCAGTCACCTAATAGACAGCCGCCAAGGCTTACGACTGTGCATGGTGAGTGTTGATGTAGTGTCTTTTGATGTGCTGGAATGCAAGGAAGGAAAGCACACAAGTAGGAGCGTGCTCCAAGATTTTTCATACGCTGATTGCGACAATGGAGTCCTTCGCTACCGCTCAATCTACTGCACAACGCTATGTTCCCTACGCCACTTTTCAAGCCATTCATGTCCAGTCCCCTCAAGCGTCGCCTCTGGCACGTTGATAAGGAAACCTGCCTCCGTGGAGGATGGTGAGAGACATGGTCCACCTGCTGTCAACCTGATGGACGCGATAGACGCCGCTGCTTACGGCGTTACTCCAGCTCGTCGTAGGGGGTGTGTTCAACCTCCTGTGCAACGTAGGCCTCGCAGAGTGGTGCTCGTTGGTTAGTTCATTTGCGATGCGGGTCTCCCGTTGCTTTTCAAGTTGCCATGTCCCTCATTGTTGTTAAGTCTATGTGGATCTGTGAGTATTCTGTGGTGTAGGCTCTTCCGAAAAGGAGGACGTGTTCTCTTTCTTTGACAATGAATTCAGTGGAGATGTGTTCTTTGGAGGGATGGTGTTTGCCTCCATGTCGTCATATCGTCTCGCGATTGAGGACTATGCCGTGAGACATCAAATGCCATTTTCATGGGCGCAAAGCAAACCTGATCGCCTGGTCGCCCAAAGTAGGAATGATCGCGCCAAAGGATCTGCATGGACGCTGCGCACTGCAGTCCACAAGACCCATGGCAACGTTGTGGTAAGCCACTATGTCAACAGCCACAAGTGTACCGTAGGCGATGCGTTAGAGATCAAGCACGTACAGGCACATGGTTTGCACGCCACGTACGCGGGACGCTTGCGAAATACGTCATTGCAAGCATCGCCATGGTGCAACAAATCCTGCATGGACTCAATGGGCAGATAGTCGGCTACCAAGCAATATGGCGTGCACGGCGTCAATCTCAGGAGGATGTTATGGGGGAGTTGGCCCTGTCATCGGCACTATTCCTTGCACTCTTCAGAGAGGGGAGCACATTTAAACCCTTGTCCTTCCAGTTGTTTTTGGGACATGCATGGCTTTGTGCTTGTGTCATTGTCGTATTTGCGTCCAGTTTAGGCTGACAAAGCATTGTATGTGCTTTGTGGAACGTGCGGGGCTTGCAACTCAAGAAAGTTTGCCCAGCGGCGCACGTCATAGGTGAGAAGGATGGAGACCTGTGGTTTTAACGTGTGTTCTACGCATCGGGAGCATATCGTATGGGATTTGAGCAAATGCACTGGATCTTGACGTTCGATGGAACGCTTTTGAAGAATGGGTCCAGTCTCGTACTCCTTATTGCATAGGCGTTCGACGCTAACGACAATGCATTCCCAATTGTGTGGGCGTTCGTTTCCAGTGAAAAATTGACAAGTGGAAGTACTTCTGTGACTACATTCTCATCGCCTTCCCAACAGCAACAAAGCCGGGGTTGGTGGTCATTTGTGATCGCGACCGTGGCCTCCACATCGCGGTGGAGGAGAACCTGCTTGGGGTGGCGCAAGCCGCATGTGCATGGCATCTGGTCAAGAATGTGCGCACATGCTATAAGAAGGCTACCATATATGCATTTTGGCGATGGGCACGCACGCACACGGAGGCGGAGTGGAACCGGGCCTTGGAACACTTGCGTGCTGTGAGTACGGTGACGGAGTAGTACGTGTTTGGTGTGGATGGGGTCGGTGGCATCCCCATGGCATGGTGGTCATGGTTGCACTTCCCTTGACCTTGCAAGGGTCACACAACATTTAACGCCTCCGAGATTCTCAATGCCCAAAAGCGTCAAGCGTGTAAAACGTATGCAGTGTTTAACTCTGCTGCCGTCTACAAGTATGTGCAATGCCTCCTTTTCACCCGCCATACTACGGCAGCTGGGGCACCAGGCACGTTGGCACCTGTGGCTGCTGCCCGTCTACTCAACAATGTCTTCACGAGCGGGGAGTACATTGTGACCCACAGCAGTTCACTCGAGGGCACTGCTCGGCGTCCCACAAGTGACATTACTCACTCCGAGGATTGCGCGCGACACACCTGCTCTCATACAAACTTTGAAGACTACGAGGTCCTTTGTGTCCATGGTTGTGCTGTGTTGCTTTCCCCTGGGCAAAGCCTCGAAACATACGTGAACTAGAACCTGATTTTGGCTACATCGTGGAAGACTTACCGTGAGGCCGTCTCGCGTTTGAACATGCGGACTCTATAATACAATCTTGACGGGTGGAATGCATTGGGCATCCGCCTTGGCCGCGGGCGACGGAGGAGTACCCAGCGTGAACGGTGCCACCATTAGCATGCCAACCGCATCTGCACATCATGTGGCTTCCGCGGTCATACGCAACTAGCCTGCATCGTTTTTGCCGCAACCAGCCTACAACTTTACTGACTGAAGTAGCAACAACAGTTCATGCAAGGCGTGCTGTGTCAGCCGCTACCAACGCAGTGGCAAATGCGGCCATGGTAGGACAGGATGTTACAGAGGCAAACATGGCCGCTGTAGCTGGTCATGGTACACCACCTCCCTACGTTGAGGTGATTTCCAATGACGAGGAGTAACGGCATTGTTGGGTGAACAGCATGTACGGAATTGCCGAGGGCTGGCATAGAGCTGGGCAATTGAATTATTTTGATGCAATGTTTGTTCAACACCATGCTTGGTTTTTCCCATGTGTATGAATCTCTTCACAGCTTTATTTGAAAGGTGCTAAGAACAATGCCATGGGATCATCATTGTCCCTCCCGGGCACGCCAGCCCTGTTGTGTCCATTACTATGCATTATTTGGCACAGCGGCAGACCGTCCTTGGCCCCATTCTGGATGCCGGCCACAGGCAGAAGGACTTTGAGACGCCGTTCTTGCCACTTCAGGCCAGCGAGGAGTTTTGCAGCTGGGAGCTCAGTTTCCGGATCTGGACACAGGATGAGAACCTGTGGGCGTATTACACCCTTCCGTATGACCCCACCCAGGCCGACCAGTTGTATGACGGTGGTTGCACCGCACGTTCCCTAGTGCAAGTTGCCCTCCGGCTTCCCACCTGTCCCTGGAGCCTTTCCTCGGCGACTTCACCGCTGGCGCCACCCCGGACCCTACAACTGCGTGGCACATCCTCACTCGGCCCCATCGCCTGTCGAGCGACGCTAAGACTAGCTGTCTGCTACAGGAGTTCAACTCCCTACACATGGGGGAGACCGAGACGGTTGCCGCCTACTCGTAGCGGGCGGAGGACATCCTTCGTCACCTCTGCACCTCTGCCCCACCCCCACTGGCCGCGCTCCTCACCATCAAGCGCGGTGCCACCGCTACGTACGCCAATGTCTTCGTTCACTACCCCCAGGACGTCCTCTCCACCATGGCGGCCCAAGGTACCCTCATGCCTTGGACGTACGAGCTCTTCCTCCGCATCGAGGAAGCTCGGCTGGAGTCCCATCTTCAGCGCACGGAGGCCCTCGCCTCCCCTGCTGTCGCCACCGTGGCCGTCGCCTTCCCCGCTGCAACCACCTCCGCCAGCTCCTCATCACCAGGGAAGAAGAAGCGTCGGAGCAAGAAGGGCAAGGGCCAGCAACAGCAGCAGCAGCAGCAGCAGCAGCCGTCGAGTGGATCCAGCAGTGGTGGCTCGGTCTGCCACAACTGTGGCCAGCCCGGGCACGGATGGTACACGTGCCCTCTGCCGACAGACGAGGCGTGCGTCATCGCCACCATGCGTCGCCAACGAGAGCGCCGGCTCGCCTCTGCCGCCGCCGCAATCGCCGGTCCTGACGCCTTGGCCCCGTCCAGCAGTTCCACCACTCCGGTGGCTTCACCAATTCTGCAGACGCCATCTCCGCAGTAGCACCATCCGCAGCCGTCGGCGCCTCCCTTTCCCTTGCTTGCGCAGTCCTCCTTCTACCCGGGCTCCGCTGCCATCACCCCGCACTCGGTCTACACACCCGGGCCGTCATCACGTGAGCGTCAGCTGGAGCAGTTCATCGCACTCCAGCTCGGCCTGCCTCGCCCTCCCCCCCAATGGAAGTGCGAGTTGCGTCACCTCCTGTTCCCCTGCCCTACCTTGCCTGACTGAGACTGAGCTGTGGTCATGCTCTACTTCCTCGTCTGTCCCGTCGCCCTTGGTAGTCCCCTCTACCCCCTTCTCTGACGATGTCGTGTGGCTAGATGATTGGCAGTCTCGGTTCGCGCCCCCTTCCAGCGCGACCGTGTTTCTCCCTTGCTGCCATGTGACCATTAGCGACCTGGCGACTCCAGTCTAGGTTCCTGCCGAGACCTGGATCATCGACTCCGCGGCCACGCATCACATGACGGCCTCTCGCAAGGCCTTTAGTATGCTCATTCCTGTTGGCGATGTCTCCGGTGTCCGGACGGGCTCCGGACAGGTACTGCCTGTCTGCGGCGTCGGCGTCGTTCGTATCCGTGGTCCTGCCGGTGATGTTTTTCTGACTGATGTCCTCTTCGTCCCCGGTCTTGAGCTCAGCCCAGTGTTCGTGACTGCCCTTGACCGCATGAGCATGGACGTTGTGCACTCGGGTGGTGCCGGCACTATGTCTTTGCATCCGTCCGGTCTTGTCATCCTGCACGCCACTATTCATGGCAACCTGTGGCACATTCCTCGTTTGTCCTCCTGCTCGTCCGTCCCTTCCCCGTCGGCCGCCACAGGCCATGTGTTTATCACCAGCACGCTCTCTCCGTAGCACACCCGCCTCGTGCACCGCTGCCTTTGCCATGTTCACTCTGTTGCCATAGATAGCATGCTCCCCACTCAGCCGACCAAGGGTCTTGATCCAGAGACTTTCCCTCTCCCATGCCCCACAGAGTGCATTGATTGCACTCAGGCAAGATGCACCGGTCCACTTATACTTTGTCCTCCTCCCCTGCATCCGCCCCTATTGACTTGGTCCATTCCGACGTCATGGACCCTCTCCCCATCGAGTCCGTCAGCGAGCATGGTCGCGATGTCCTCACCCTCACGGACAACTACTCTCGCTATCACATGATCTTCTGCCTTCGGCAGAAGAGTGATGTCGTCCGCACCATTCAGGACTGGCTTGTTCTGGTGGAGCGCGAGTGTGGTCGGCCTCTTCGCCGCTTTCGATCCGATCGCGGTGGTGAATACATGGGTGAGACCACCACCTTTCTCGCCTCTCGCGGTATCCACCACGAGACGTCCGCGCCTTACACGCCCGCCTAGAACGGCGCCTCCGAGCGGTGGAACCGGACCATGGCCGACGCTGTCCGTACCATGCGGGTTGAGTCTAGGCTTTCCAATGGCTTCTACTTTGAAGCCATGCCTATATGACATGGGTTTGGAATCGGGTTCCCCACGGTCCTCCTCCCCACTAGTCTACACCGTATCAGCACTGGTGCGATCAGCGCGCTGACCTCCGGCCGGCTCGCGTCTGGGGCTGCATGGCCATTGTCTGGCTCCCCGCCCTGCAGCAGGGCGGCAAGCTTGCCCCACGCGGACGTCCCTCCACCTTCCTCGGTGTCTCTCGTCAGTCCTAGGCCTGGCGCTTCTAAGACCCATCCCAGCACTGCATCGTCGAGTCCCGCGATGCTCTCTTCTTCGAGGACCTGTTTCCTCGCGACCTCATCCGCTGCGGCTCGTCCGTGTCCCTCCCGTTGCGAGGAGGAGTGGTGAGTCCGTCCTCCGTCCTGTCGCTTCCGGGTGACACATCACCCAGTCCCTTTGAGCCGGTAGCGTCCTCTGGCCCCCTTGAGCCAGCAACCCCAGTCACGCCCACTACTCCCTCAAAGCCAGCTGCCCCAGTCGCATCCGCTGGCCCCTCCGGGCCAATAGGGCCTGTCGCGTCCGCTGGACCCTCCGGACCAACAGTCTTGGTCGAGTCCGCTGGTCCCTCCGGACCGGCAGCCCCAGTCGCGTCCGCTGGCCCCTCCGGGCCAGCAGTCCCAGTCGCGTCCGCAGGCCCCTTTGAGCCAGCAGCACCTATCATGTCGGCCGGACCCTCCGGGCCAGCAGTCGCGGTCAAGTCCGCTGGTCCCTCCGGACCGGCAGCCATAGTCGCGTCCGCTAGCAGTGCCTGTCCCGTCCGCTGAACCCTCCGGACCAGCAACACAAGTCGCGTCCGCTGGCCCCTCCAAACCAGCAGTCCCAGTTGCCTCTGTTGGCCCATCGGACTCGGTGCCATCTCTTGCCCTACCGCGCTACACACGTGGCCCAGGCAGCAGCCTCCGACCCAGGCCGACAGTGAGCGCACAGACCGTCGCACCACGTCCCGCGGCACCTCGACCCCCGGTGGCCCCACGTGTATCCTCCACTCCCACGGTCGTGAGTGGGGATCCTGGCACCAAGGCTCTCGGCGTGACCATTTTGGCCATCATTGCAGACCTTCACCCAGGCTCCGCACTGGGCTACGCCATGCTTCACCATGAGCATCGGCACGTTGTCATGGCTGCACTCGCACGCATCCCACCTGGAGATCGTGATGCACACGCTCTCACTGTCTGCTCTACAGCACGCCCGAAGGACCAAGCCACCCTCTCCGAGGCTCGAGCATCTCCTGAGGGCGCAAATTGGGATGTTGCCTGCGCCGACGAGCTCATGGTCATCCAGCAGCACCGTGTGTATGACCTCGTCGACCTCCCTCCGGGTCGGAAGGCCATTGGTGCCAAGTGGGTCTTTCGGCGCAAGTGGAACCCTGACAGGTCCTTGGACAAGTACAAGGCATGCCTCACAGCCAAGGGGTTTGCCCAGGTCCCTGGGGTTGATTACGACCAGATCTTTGCCCTAGTCGGCCGGTTCTCCACCAGTCGGGCACTCTTCAGCCTAGATGCCCAGCATGGGTGGGAGCTACATCAGATGGATGTGAGCAACGTATTCCTCCACGGCTCACTGGAGGGTGAGAAGCTCTACATGGTGCAGCCCCCAGGCTTCGACGGCGGCACGGGGAGAGTTTGGTGGCCGCGGAAGGCCCTCTATGGCCTGAAGCAGTCACCTTGGTGCTGGAACCAAGAGATCAGCAGCACGCTCCTCCGTGGTGGCCTCCATCGCATCACCGCTTACACCGCACTGTTTGTCAGTCCACGAGGTCAGACCTTCACTGTAGTTCAGGTCTACGTCGACGACCTCCTCATTGCAACGCAAGAAACGGCTGCCATCCAACGTGTCAAGGACTTGTTGGACGCCGCCTACTAGATGAAGGATCTCTGGTCTGCCCGAGTCCTCTTGGGCATGGAGCTCGGACATGATCGCTCCCAGGACATCCTGCACGTCCATCAAGCTGCCTATGTGCAGACACTGTCCACTCGCTTCGCCGAGGACCTGTCCCTCGCGCCGAGTGCATCTTAGCCCATGTCACCTGATGGCCAGGTGAAGCTGAAGAGTCCTGACCCAGCTGTTGTGGGGGAGCCAGTTGACGTGACCACATATCTGCGAGTCATCGATTCACTGATGTTACTGGCAACGACGACGCGCCTACATATCGCGTTCGCCGTCAACCTTCTAGCCCAGTTCTCTCAGGATCTGCGTCACCTCCACTTCGAGGCCACGATTTGAGTATTGCGCTATGTCATCTTGAATCCTCGGCGAGGTCTCATGTTCCGCCGCCAGCCGTCCGTCGTCGCGGTGGGCTACACCGAAAGTGACTGGGCCGGCAGCCCAGACGGTAAGAGCCGCACAGGCTGGATCTTTCTGATCGGCAGCGCAACTGTGTCCTGGCGAAGTGCCAAGCACGGGTGCATTGCATGCAGTACTGGTGAGGCTAAGTACGTGGTCCATTGCTCAGGCGCGTGTGAGAGTGTGTGGTTGCGTCGTCTATTGTCCGAGTTGCGTCAGTCTGTCGCATCCATCACATTGCATTGTGACAATGAGAGTGCCATAGCCATCGCCGACAATGACGGCGTGCATCACATACGCACAAAGCACATCAAAGTTGAGTATCACTATGTGCGATCGTTGTTGCATGACGGTAGCATCAGCATTGTGTGGGTTGAGAGAGCACGGCAGATGGCTGACTTCTTGACCAAGGCACTGAAGCGCGACTCGTTCAAGAAAGCTGTTAGTTCGGTCGGCTTGCGTCCGTGAGTGGCTCTCTCTATCCCTGCTTGTGGTTCTGCATAGCCTGGGGGAGTCTGGTCGTTGACTGTGTCTCTGCCCGTACATGAGCACTACGCCTGTGAGTCATGGGGGAGTGTTGGTTTTCGTACATCTCTCATTGTACTCTGTTGTGTCCTCCCAGCATGTGTACATCGGCATGCTGATGACTGACGGTGAGACTCGACGCTGCTGGAGGGTCGCTCGATGGAGCCAACGCGCACTGAGGCCCACTCATCGTTCACTGGAGCCTCCTTCCTCCAATGATGTGCTCAGCTCCATCGGCAGGCCTCCTTGGCGGTCGAGCCGCCGGCGGTCACTGCCACCGCAAATGGTGTATGGATGCACCCAGCGCTGTGCTTGACAGTGGCATTGCGTTTGCAACATCACGCTGTACCTAGGGTCCATGTCTGCTGCTGTGTGGCCCTGATTGGCATCATTGACTGTCGTAAGCACTGCCTGGGTTCGTGCAGCCATACCTCTTTTCTCCATTTTTTCTAGCTGATTCTGACCACACGACTGCGTTTGCAGCGTTGGTATTATGGTATGGTCCAGTTTTCAGGCAAAACGGACGACGCCCAGGTTTGGGGCTGTCGGACGTCTGGCAGGGCTCACCGAGAAAACCCTGCCTGCAATAAAATAGGTCTAGGACTATTTTATGATTGGCTGGTTTGTTCAGTAACAAGTTCTACACTAGTGGGGGGGACCTAGAACTTGGAGGGGTCTCCCATTGTTGCTCATTCTTCATTGCTAATCATTTAGTTTCAGTTTCTAGCTGCTTTCTGACGCTAACACTGGCGCGCGCACTTCTGAGTAACAAACCCACAGCTTCCAGACTTAGTCTCTAGACTAGCAGACTCAGGGGGTAGCAGACTTAAGCAACTAGCGTGGAAGCGCGCACGTTGCATCAACAACGCTACTGCCCCAACCTGTTGTCTAGCATACCTGTCTACTCGTGCCCAGCGCATCCTCACCCATGTCACCCGATGGCCATGTGAAGCTGAAAAGTCCTGACCAAGCTGTTGTGGGGGAGCCAGTTGACGTGACCACGTACCTGCGAGTCATCGGGTCACTGATGTTCCTGGCGACGACGACGCGCCCAGACATCGCGTTCGTCATGAACCTCCTGGCCCAGTTTTCTCAAGAGCCGTGTCACCTCCACTACAAGGCCGCGATCCGAGTACTGCGCTATGTCATCTCGACTCCTCGGCGAGGTCTCATGTTCCGCCGTCAGCCGTTTGTGGTCGCAGTGGGCTACACCGACAGTGACTGGACTGGCGGTCCGGACGGTAAGAGTCGCACAGGCTGGATCTTTCTGATTGGCGGCACTGATGTGTCCTGGCGCAGTGGCAAGCAGGGATGCATTGCACGCAGCACTACCGAGGTTGAGTACGTGGCTCTTGGCTCAGGCGCGTGTGAGAGTGTGTGGCTGCGTCGTTTATTGTCTGAGTTGCATCAGCCTGTCGCATCCATCACGTTGCATTGTGACAATAAGAGTGTCATGGCCATCGCCAATGACGGCATGCATCAAACACGCACAAAGCACATCAACGTTGAGTATCACTATGTGCGTTCGTTGTTGCATGACGGCAGCATCAGCATCGTGTGGGTTGAGGCAGCACGACAGTTGGCTGATTTCTTGACCAAGGCACTGAAGCGCGACTCGTTCAAGAAGGTTGTGAGTTCAGTCGGCGTGCGTCCGTGAGTCACTCTCTTTGTCCCTCCTTGCATCTCTGCGTGGCCTGGGGGAGTCTAGTCGTTGACTGTGTCTGTGCCCGCACATGTGCACTACGCCTGTGAGTCATGGGGGAGTGTTGGTTTCCGCGCATCTCTCATTGTACTTTGTTGTGTCTTCCCGGCTTGTGTACATTGGCGTGCAAACAACTAATAGCAAGACTCGACGCTGCTGGTGTGTTGCTCGGTGGAGCCGACGCGCGCTGAGGCCCACGGACCGTTCGCTTGAGCCTTCTCCCTCCGGCGATGCGCTCAGCTCCATCAACAGGCCTCCTCGGCGGTCGGGCCGCCGGCAGTCACTGCCACTGTAGATGCTGGTTCCATGCACCCAACTCTGTTTCTAGTTGTGGCATTGCGTCTGCATCGTCATGCTATGCCTAGGGTCCATGTCTCCTGCTGTGTGGCCCTGCTAGGCGTCACTGACTGTCGTAGGCACTGCCCGGGTTCGGGCAGCCATAACTATTTGCTGCCATTTTTCTAGCTGATTCTGACCGCACGACTTTGTTTGTAGCGTCAATATTATGGTACGGTCCAGTTTTCAGGCAAAACAGACGACGCCAGGGTTTTGGGCTGTCAGGCGTCTGGTAGGGCTCACCGAGAAAAAACTGTGTGCCAGAAAACGGCAAAAATGCCGATTCCCTTCTGTTTTGTTCCCCATGACCCTCATATACCCCTCCGTCGGAAAAACAAGCCCCATATACCCCTTCGTCAGAACAATAAGCCCCATTCGCCCCTGTCCGGCAAAATAAGCCCCATCCGCCCCCCAGTTTTCACCATGCTCAAACAGCGACGCATGTCGCTGGTTAAGCATAGCGAGAGCCGGCATGCCTGGGAGAATGCGGCCCTCCATCGCGGCCGTCACGATGGAGGGCCGCGATAGTTTCGAGGGGTGGGGGGTGGGGG